>PISX010002067.1:0-24763 GCA_004024625.1 Mellivora capensis | reverse complement strand
CTTTTTGTTTTATTTCTTTTCAGTGTAACAGAATTCATAGTTTTTGCACCACACCCAGTGCTCCATGCAATGCGTGCCCTCCATAATACCCACCACTTGGCTCCCCCGACCTCCCACCCCCCGCCCCTTCAAAACCCTCAGGTTGTTTTTCAGAGTCCATAGTCTCTCATGGTTCATCTCCCCCTCCAATTTTCCTCAACTCCCTTCTCCTCTCCATCTCCCCATGAGACTTACTGCTTTCTTGAGAAAAGTTGGTATTTCTATGTTCTTCCCCCTTAGGACCTCCTTTGCTGCATCTGAAAAGTTTTGAACAGTTGTCTTTTCAATTTCATTTTTTTCCATGATTTTTAAAAATTGTTGCCTAATTTTCTGGTTGACCCATTCATTGTTTAGTAAGATGATCTTTAACATCCAAGTGTTTGAGTTCCTTCCAAATTTCCTCTTGTGATTGAGTTCAAGATTCAAAGCTTTGTGGGCTCAAAATAAGCAGGGAATAATTCCAATATGTAAGTATCTGTTGAGTCCTGATTTATGACTCTGTATGAGAGTCTATTCTGTTGAATGTTCAATGTGTACACAAGAAGAATGTGCATTCTATTGCTTTAGGATGGAATACTCTCTGTCTCTTTCTCTCTAGATATAGATATATAGATACATATAGTTATGAAGTCCATCTGGCCCACTGTGTCATTCAAAGCCCTTGTTTCCTTGTTCATCTTCAGTTTAAATGATCTGTCCATTGCTAAGAGTGGGGTAATTAATTCCTCAACAATTATTGTATTGTTATTAATATGTTTCAAGTTTTTGTTGTTAATTGGTTTATATAATGGCCTGCTTCCAAGGTAGGAGCATAAATATGTATAATGGTTAGGTATTTTTGTTGTATAAACACTTTAAGTATGATATAGTGTTCCTCTTCATCTCTTATTACAGGCTTTTATTGAAAATCTAATTTGTTTGATCTAAAGATTGCTACCCATACTTTCTCAAATGTCCATTAGCATGATAAATGGTTAACCACCACCTCATTTTCTTTTTTTTTAAGATTTTACTTATTTATTTGACAGACAGTGGTCACAAGTAGACAGAGAGGCAGGCAGAGAGAAGAAGGGAAGCAGGCTCCCCACTGAGCAGAGAGTCGGATGTGGGGTTCGATCCCAGGACTCTGGGACCACAACCTGAGCCGAAGGCAGAGGCATTAACCCACTGAACCACCCAGGTGACCTGACCCCTTCACTGTCATTCTAGAGGTGTGTGGTATATGGAAAGGGCCTAGTTCATACTTTTGAATGTGGTTGCGTACTTTTCCCAAATATATTTTTTGAAAAGACTATTGCTCCCCAATGTACATTCAGTAGCGTGATTAATGATTTGTAGATTATTTCTATTTTGAATGTTTTGAGGAACCTCCATTACGTTTTCCACAGTGGCTACACCAGTTTGCATGCTCACCAATAGTGCAAGACAGTTCCTTTTTCTCCACACTCCTGCCAACACTTGTTTTTGTTTGTTTGCTTGTTTATTCGTTTTTTTGTACTTTCTTACAGGTGTGAGGTGATTTCTTACTATAGTTCTGATTTGTATTTCCCTGATGATGAGTGATTTTGATCATTTTCTCATGTGTCTGTTGACTATCTGGATTTTTCTTTTCTTTTTTTTTTTTTTTTTGAAGAAAGGTGTTTTCATGTCTTTTGCCTATTTTTAAATTTGTTTATTTGTTTTTCATGTTAATTATTATCAGTTCTGTATATATTTTGGATACTTACCCTTTATCAGATATTTCTTTTGAAAATACCTTCTCCCATTCCATAGGTTGCCTTTTATTTCTTTTATTCTTTCATTTGTTATGCAGAAATTTTCATTTTGATATAGCCTCAATATTTATTTATTTATTTGAGAGAGAAAGAATGAGAGAGAGAGAGAGCGTGAGATGGAGAAGGGTCAGCGGGAGAAGCAGACTCCCCATCTAGCAAGCAGCCCAATGCGGGACTAGATCCTGGGATTCCAGGATCATGACATTACCCAAAGGCAGTTGCTCAACCAACTGAGCCACACAAGGGCCCTCAATATTTTATGTTTACTTTTATTTTCCTTGCCTCAGGAGATATATCTAGGATAATGTTGCTATGGAGATGCCAGAGACATTACTGCCTTTGCTCTTTCCTAGAATTTTTATTGTTCCAGGTCTCACATTTAGATCTTTAATTCATTTTGTCTTTACTTTCATGTGCGATGTAATAAAGTGGTCCAGCTTTATTCTTTGGCATGTAGTTGACTAGTTTCCTCAATGCCAATTGTTGAAGACACTATCTTTGTTCTACTAGATATTATTTTCTGTTTTGTGGAAGATTAATCAGTCATAACATTTTGGCTTAATTTCTGGGTTTCCTCTTCTGTTTTATTGAACTATGTGCCAATTTTTGTGCCAGTGGCATATTGTTTTGATTACTACTGTTTTGTAGTATAACAGTGGCATATTGTTTTGATTACTACTGTTTTGTAGTATAACTTGAAATTTATAATTGTGATGTCCATAGCTTTGCTTTTCTTTTTCTGTATTGGTTTGGCTACTGGGTCTTTTGTGATTTCATATAAATTTTAGGGTTTTTTTTTCTATTTCTGTGAAAAATGCTCTCGGTATTTTAATGAGGATCACATTAAATATGTAAATTACTTGTGTGCTTTGGTTGCTCATTCAGTTAAGTAACTGCCTATGGCTCAGTTCATGATACCTGGATCCTGGGATCAAGCCCAACTTCAGGTTCCCTGCCCAGAAGGTGAGTCTACTTCTCCCTCTCTCTCTGTTCCTGCTCTTGTCTCTCTAGCTCTCTCTCTCAAATAAATAAATAAAATATTTAGAGAGAGAGAGAGAAAAAAAAAAAAACAGGGAAGCTGCAGATAGAAGGAGAGTGAAAAGCAGGCTTCTCACCATGCAGGCAGCCTGATGTGGTGGCTCAATCCCAGGACCTTGGAATCATGACCTGAACTGAAAGCAGACACTTAACTGACTGAGTCAGTCAGGTGCCCCAATAAATAAAATATTTTAAAACTTTTAATTGCTTTATGTAGTATAAACATTTAGCAGTATTTGCTCTTCCAGTCCATGACCATTTTAATGTCTTTCGATTTCTTTGTGTTTTCTTCAATTTCTTTTTATAAGTGTTGTATACTTTTCAGAATACAGATCTTTTACATCTTTGGAAAGTTTTATTCATAATGTTTTTCTTTTTCTTTTTTTTTTAGTGTCCCTGTAAATGAGATTATTCTTAATTTTTCTTTTTGCTGTTTTATTATTGGTGTATTGAAAAGCAACAGATTTCTGCCCATTCTTTGTTGTTGTTGTTGTCAGCCTTTACTGAATTCATATATCTGTTCTAGCAGGGTTTTTTTTTTCTTTTGTTTTGTTTTGTTTTGTTTATTTGGTGGAGTATTTAAGGTTTTTGATATGTGGTATCATGTCATCTGAAATTAGTGAAAGTTTCACTTCTTCCATATCAATTTGGATGCTTTTTTTGTTTAATTGCTATGTCTAACACTTCCAGTGCTATGTTGAAAAAATGCGGCAAGAGTGAAGATCTTGCTTTTTTTCTCTCCAAAATAGAAAAGCTGTCAGTTGTTCACAACTGAGTATTATGTTCACTGTGGATTATTCATTTAAGGCATCAGCTATAGTGATATATGTTCCATCTACATATACTTTGAATAGCATGAATTGATATTATACCGTGTCTATGCTTTTTCTACACTTATTATTATGATCATATGCTTTTTTATCCACTCTGTTATTGTCATGATGTTTCCTTTGAATGATTTGCAAATATTGAATCACTGCTGCATCACAGGTATAAATTCCATTTGGTCAGGGTGAATAAATTTTAATGCATTGTCAGATTTATTTGCTAGAAAATATATTTTGTAAAGAATTTTTGTGTCTCTAATCACCAATGATATTGGCCTATAGTTCTGTTTTTTGGAAGTTTCCCATATTTTTTTGAAATAGTTCAAGAAGGATAGGCATTATTACTTTTCTAAATGCTTAGTAGAATTCATTTGTGAAGCAGTCAGTTCCTGGACTTTTGTTCGTTGGGACTTTTTTCCTTTATTGACTCAATCTCCTTGATGGTAATCAATCTGTTCAAATATTATTTTTCTTCCTGGTTCACTTCCAGTAAGTTATATGTTTCTAGAATTTATCCACTTTCATTTTTATGTTAGCTAATTTGTTGACATATATTTTTCATTGTATTTTCTTATGTGTCTTTGTATTTCTGTAGTTTGGGCTGTTATTTCTTTTTTTAATTTGTGGAGTATTTTTTTTTCTACTTGAGTCATTTATTTCTCTCTGTATCTCCAATGAGTCTGTCTAGAGGTTTGTTAATTGTATTGATCTTTTTAAAGAACTAGCTTGTGGTTTCATTGATCTACACTTTTGTGTTTTTTGTTTGTTATTTTTTGTTTCTCCAGAATTGATTTCTGCACTATATTACTTCTTTCCATCTTCTGATAAGGGGTTTCATTTATTCTTCTTTTTCTAACCTCCTTAGGTATAAAGTTAGATTTGTTTATTTGAAATATTTCTTATTTCTTGAGATATATCTATATTGGTAAAAACTTCCCCTTTTCTACACTTCTGTTGAATCCCAAATCTATTTTCATTTTTTTTCTGTTTTCATGTACTTTTAATAAATTTCTTCTTTTATTTCCTGGTTGACTTATTCGTTGGTCAGTAACATGTTATTTAACCTCCATATATTTGTGGTCTTCCTAGATTTTTTTCTTTTGGTTAATTTCTAGTTTCAGAGAGTTGTGTTCAGATAATATGCATGAAATGACTGTGATCTTTTTTAATTACTTGAGACTTATTCTGTCATCTATTCTTGAAAATAATGTGTATTCTGTTATTTTAAAATGGAATTATATATAATACATCTTTTAAGTCTATCATATCTAGTGTGTCATTTCAAAGATTTTTAAATTTATTTATTCATGAGAAACAGAGGGAGAGAGGCAGAGGCAGAGGGAGAAGTAGGATCCCTGCTAAGCAGAGAGTCTGATGCAGAACTCCATCCTAGGAGAATGACCTGAACCAAAGGCAGATGCTTAACCATCTGAGCCATCCAGGTGGCCCTAGTGTGTCATTTCAAACCACAGTTTGTTTCTTCGAAATTTTCATTCTGAATGTTCTGTCCATTGCTGTAAATGGGGCATTAAAATCCCCTATTATTATTATCCTACTATCAATTATTTCTTTTATCTTTATTATTAACACTTTTATGTATTTGGGTCCTCCCATGATGGCTTCAAAAATATTTATAATTGTTACATCTTGTTGGATAATCCCCTTTATTACTATATAGTTTCCCTCTTTGTCCTTTGTTACAGAATTTGTTTTAAAATCTATTTTGTCTGATATTAGTATTGTTACACCAGCTTTCTTTTGACATCCATTTGCATGATAATTGTTTCTCCAACCTTCATTTAAAATCAGGTGACTTTAAGTCTAAAATGAGTGTTTGTAGGTAGCAAATAGATGGGTATTGATTTTTTACCCACTTTGTCACCCTATGTACTTTGATTGGAGCAGTTAGTCCATTGCATTCTGTGGGAGAGCAAGACTTCAGTGGGTAAAAGAAATAGTAAGAACAGGAACATGCACAGATGGCAAAAGCCATATGTGTGTGGAGAAAGCCAACCATTCTCCCCATCATTCCATACTGAAAACAGTACAAACTGAAAACAGCAATGATGGAAGATAAGATAGCTAAGCCTACTAAGGTTGGTAGGCCATCTCTGGCCGTCCCCCTATTAATGCCAGTAGGACCTGTGCTGATAGTCATGTACACAGTTATTTGCTGCACCTTAAGTAATTGCTTTCTTGAATTGTTTTTCTTTTTCTTTACTTCTGCATACATTACATTCTATGATAATAAAACCAAGAGTCCACCCAACTCAACTCTGGGCTTCACATCAGGCCTTGCATTTCGTGGCAACCTTTGTTGTCGTGGTCTCTCTTTGTTTCAAGTTACTGGACTCATAGTAATCATTTTGTCTCTCAATGAATGTGCTACATGGCAGCATTCAATGTAATTATTGATAGATATGTATTTATTACCATTTTGTTACTTGTTTTGTAGTTGATTCTACAGTGTCTCTCTGTTCTTTCTCATTTTATTTCAAGGTTCATTAGCTTTCTTTAGTGATATACTGGAATTTCTTTCTCTTTATATTTTGCACTTCTTTTACTGTTTTTTGATTTGCAGTTACCATTTGATTTGTATATAGCATCTTCTGCATAAAGCAGTTTATATTAAGTTAATTCCCACTTAATTTACAACCCATTCTTTACTCTTTTTGCCATCACATATTATGCGTATGATATCATATTTTGCATCATTTTTAGCAAAAACATATATTTTATTTTGAAGATATTTTGACACAGTAGAAGTGTGATGTTTTCCTCTATCATTTTGATGGCACTTATAGGCTGCCATGGGAACTCCTTATATATTTAAAGAAAATAGTTTTTTTTTTCTGAGTCTTAAAATGGATGCAGGATATTTTTCTTTTCTTTTCTTTTTTAGTTTTATTTAAGTTCCAGCTAGTCATCATACAGTGTAATATTAGATTCAGGTGTACAATACAGTGATTCAACAATTCATCACCCAGTGCTCATCCCAAGGGCACTCCTTATTACCCACCAGATATTTAAAACATCTCTCCATCCCCCAGCAACTCCCCACCCTCAATAATCACCAATATGTTCTCTATAGTTAAGAGGCTGTTTCTTGGTTTGACTCTGTCTCTCTCTTTCTCCCTCTTTGCTCATTGGTTTTGTTTCTTAGATTCAACATATGAGTGAAATCATGGTATTTGTCTTTCTATGACTGACTTATTTGCTTAACACCATCCATGTCATTGTGATGAAGTTTCCTTGATTTTATGGCTGGGTAATATCCCATTATACATAAATACCATACCTCTTTTATCCACCCACCAGTTGATGGATACTTGGGTTGTTTTCAAAATTTGGCTATCATAGATAATGCTGCCATAAACATCAGTGTGCTTGTATCCCTTCAAATTAGTATTCTTACATTCTTTGGGTAAATCCTTAATAATCCAATTGCTAGATCATCATTGCTAGTTTTATTTTTAATGTTTTGAATAACCTCTGTAGAGTTTTCTACAGTGGCCATACTGCATTGCATTCTAAGCAACAATGCAAGATTGTTTCCATTTCTCCACATCAGCACCAATATGTGCTGTTTCTTCTGTTATTGATTTTAGTCATTCTCAAAGTTGTGAGGTGTTTTCTTATTGTAATTTTCATTTGTATTTCTCTGAGGATCAGTGATGTTGGGAACATTTTCAAGTATGTCTTCTTAAGAAAAATAACTATTCATATTTTCTGCTCCTCTTTAATTGAATTATTTATGTTTTGTTTGTTGAATTTTATATTTGGGATACTAATACTTTATTGAGTATGTAGTTATTAAATATCTTCTCCCATTCTATAGGTTGCCTTTTAGTTTTGTTCATTGTTTCCTTCACTGTGCAGAAGTTTTTTTGTTTCAATGAATTCCCAAAAGTCATATCTAGAAAGAGGTTGCTATAGCTGTTGCCAAAGAGTTTTCTGTCTGTGTTCTCCTCTATAATTTTTATGGTTTGAAGTCTCGCACTTAGGTGTTTATTTCTTTTCATTTCATTTATATGTACAATGTAAGGAAGTGGCCCAGGTACTTCTTAAATAGAAGGAGACATAAAAATTTTACAAACAAAAACCATAGGAGTCAGCGACCACTAAACAAGCTCTGAAGAAAATACTAGAGGGTGATTTGAGTGCAGAGTCCACAAGTGAAAAAAAGCAAGAAAGAATCAGGGGAGAAAAAAAAAACACAGAAACAACGACAGAACAAATAATAATGTGACACTAAATGCATATCTACCAATAATTACTATGAATGTAAATGGACAAATGCTCCAATAAGAAGAGATAGAGTATCAGAATAGATAAAAATCATGACTCATCTATCTCATTTAGACCTAAGGACACCTACAGATTGAAAATGAGGAGATGGAGGAAAATTCACCATGTAAATGAATATCGAAAGAGAGCCACAACAGCATTATTATATCAAACAATCTAGGGTTTAAATAAAGACAATAACAAGAAACATAGACACTATATTATCATAAAGGGGACAATACAACAAGAATGTCTAATAATTGTGAATATTTGTGCACCCAACATAGGAGTGGCCAAATAAATAAAACAATAGCAAACCCAAAACAACTCACTGATAATAATAAAATAATAGTAGTGAGCTTTGGCACCACACTTACATCAATGTACAGATCATCCAAACAGAAAACCAACAAGGAGGAAATGGTTTTGAATGACAAACAGAATCAGATGGACTTGAAGATATATTCAGAAAATTCTGTCCTAAAACAGCAGCATGGATATTTTTTTCAGATGCACACGGGGCAATCTCTGGAGTAGGTCACATATTAGGTCACAAATCAGGCCTCAACAAAAGCAAAATGTTTGAAGTAATACCACGCACCTTTTCTAACCACAATGCTGTATAACTTGAATGCAATCACAAGAGAAAATTTGGGAAGACCATGTATACATGGAGATTAAACAACATGCTACTAACGAATGAATAAGTCAACCAAGATATTTAAACAATCTTTAAAAAAATACATGGAAACAAAGAAAATGAAAGTACAACTCTCCAAAAAGTTTATGATGCAGTAAAATCGGTTGTAAGGAAGTATATAGCAATATGGCCTACTTTAAGAAAAAGAAAAATATCAAATAAACAACCTACCCTTACACTTAAATGACCTATAAAAATAACAATAAATGAAGCCTAAGACCAGAAGAATGGAGGAAATAATAAAAAAAGATTACAACAGGTGTGCCTGGCTCAGTTGGGTAAACATCTGCCTTCAGCTCAGGTCATGATCCCAAGGTCCTGAGATTGAGCCCCACATCCGGTGCCTCCTCTATAGGGAGGCAGCTTCCTCTCTGCCTGCCAATACCTCTGTTTGAGCTCTCTCTCTCTGTCAAATAAGTAAATAAATAAGATCTTAAAAAAGGGAAAAAATAGAACAGAGATCAATACAAAAAACAAAAACAAAACAGAAAAAGCAAGGGGCGCTTGGGTAGCTCAGTGGGTTAAAGCCTCAGCTTTTGGCTCAGGTCATGATTCCAAGTTCTGGGATCGAGCCCTGCATCGGGTCCTCTGCTCAGTGAGTCTGCTTCCCCCTCTCTCTCTATGCCTGCCTCCCTGCCTACTTGTGATGTCTGTCAAATAAATAAATTAAATATTGTAAAAAATACAGCAGCTCAATAAAACTAGGACCTGGTTCTTTGAAAAAAAATTAATAAAATTTAAATAAACATCAAAAAGAGGAGAGAAAGGAACCAAATAACATTAGAAAGGAGAAAAAGCAAACAACACAACAGAAATGCAATTATAAGAGCATATTATGGGGACGCCTGGGGGGCTCATTTGGTTAAGCAGCTGCCTTCAGCTCAGGTCATGATCCCAGTGTCCTGGGATCAAGTCCCACATCGGGCTCCTTGCTCGGCAGGGGGCCTGCTTCTCCCTCTGCCTCTGCCTGCCATTCTGTCTGCCTGTGCTCGCTCTCTGGCTCTCTCTCTGACAAATAAATAAATAAAATCTTTTTTTAAAAGAGCATATTATGGGGGTACCTGTGTGGCTCAATCAGTTAAACATCTAGCTCTTGGTTTTGGCTCAGGTCATAACCTCAGGGTCCTGTGCTCAAGCCCTGTGTCCTGCTTCATGCTCAGAAGGGGCTCTGCTTGGGATTCTCTTCCTTTCCTACTGCTACTGCCTCTCTCTCTCTCTCTCTCTCTCTCTCTCTCATCATCTTCTACTCTCTTTCTCTCAAATAAATAAATAAATCTTTTTAAAAAAAGAATATTATGAAAACATGTATGCCAACAAATTGGACAACCTGTAAGAAATGGATATTTGTAGAAACATATAAAATGCCAAAATGGAAACAACAAGAAGTAGAAGACTGGAATAGACTGGTAACCAAGAAAGGAATTGAATCATTAATCAACAATCTCTGACAAACAAAAGTCAAGGAACAGATACCTTCCAAGGGGAATTCTGACAAATTTTTAATGATGAGTTAATACCTGTGCTTCTCAAACTGCCCCTCCCAAAAAAGAAAAAAAGTAAAGAAAACTTTCAAATCATTTTATGAGGCCAGCATTACCCTCGTACCAAAACCATATAGATTCCACTAAAATATAGAAATATAGGCCAATATCCATGATGAACATGGTCGCAAATATTCTCAATACAACACCAACAAACTGAATCCAGTAGTACATTAAATGAATCATTCACCACAATCAAGTAGTATTTATTCCTAGTTGCAATTGTGCCTGGTAATGGTTATTAAGGAGGGCATGTATTGCATGGAACACTGGGTATAACACTCCAACAATGAATCATGGAACACTACTTCAAAAACTAATGATGTACTGTATGGTGATTAACATAATATAATAAAAAAAAGAAAACAAAAAGGAAAAAGCATGTGTAAATCAAACAACATGGTACATCACATCATTAATAAAATAAGAGATAAGAACCATATAATCATTTCAATAGATGCATAAAAAGCATTTGACAAAATTTAACAGTGACTCATGATAAAAACCCTCAATTAAGGAGGGTTAGAGAAAAATAACTCAACATAAAAAAGCAGTATATGGGGACGCCTGGGTGGCTCAGTTGGTTAAGTGGCTGACTTTGGCTCAGGTCATGATCCCAGCGTCCTGGGATCAAGTCCCATGTCAGGCTCCTTGCTTGTCAGGGAGCCTGCTTCTCCCTCTGCCTCTGCCTTTCACTCTGTCTGCCTATGCTCGCTTGCTCTCTCTCCTTCTCTCTGACAAATAAATAAATTTAAAAAAGCAGTATATGAAAGACATATAACTAATATTACTTTAAATGGGGGAAAGCCTGAACGCATTTCCTCTATGGTACAGAACAAGACAGGGATACTCAGTCTCATTACTTTTATTTAACATGGTACTGGAAGTCCCATTCACAGAAAGTAGACAAAAAAAAAAGTCATCCAAATTGGCAAGGATAAATTCAAACATTCACTATTTGCAGGTGACATGCTACTCTATAGAGAATACTCAAAAGACTCCATCAAAATCCTGTTAGAGCTAATAAACTAATTCAGTAAAATCCAAGGATACAAAATTAACATACAGAAATCTGTTGCATTTCTGTACACCAATAATGAAAAAGCAGGAAGAGAAAGCAAAGAATCAGTCCCCCTACCCAATTCCCCTCCACCAACCATCAGTTTGTTTCCTAGAGTTAATTACCTAGAGTTAATCATTGTAGGTACACCCATAATGTGGAATACAACTCAGCAGTAAAAATAATGGACTCTTAATGCCAAGCAAGAAATAGGATAAATCTCCAGAGAAAAAGCAAGTCAAAATGCTGTATACAGTATAAATCTATATTGTCCTCAAAGTGATAAAATTGTGAAAGTAAAGAACAGATTAGTGGGTGCCAGCAGTCAGTTATGAGGAGAGGACACACCGGAAGGAAATGGGGTGTTTATAAAAGGACAACAGGAGGAAATCTTTTGATTATGGAACTGTTCTGTATTTTGACTGTGGTGTTGGGTACACTAATATATGTATAAAACTGCATAGAACTAAACATACACACAAACACAAGTAAGTACATATAACTGAGGAGAGGTGATCAAGGTCAGTGGAATGTAACAATGCCAATATCTGGGGCACCTCGGTGGCTCAGTGGGTTAATCCTCTGCCTTCAGCCCAGGCCATGATCTTAGTGTCCTGGGATCAAGCCCTGCATCAGGCTCTTTGCTCAGTGGGGAGCCTGCTTCCCCCCCTCTGCCTGCTTCTCTGCCTACTTGTCATCTCTCTCTCTCCCTCCAATAAATAAATAAAATTTTTTTAAAAATGCCAATATACTATTTGTAATATTTTACTATAGTTTTGGAAGATACTATTATTGAAAGAAACTGAGTAAAGTGTCAAAAATAAAAAGAGTCAATCCCATTTACAATTGTACCAAAAGCAATAAGATACCTAGGTATAAACTTAACCAAAAGAGTGAAAGACCTATACTCAGAATAATTAAACCTGGATTGAAAAATTGAAGAGTTTACAAAGAAATGGAAATACATTGCATTCCCTTGGACTGAAAGAATAATTATGGTTAAAATATCTATACTGGTCAAAACAACCTAAATTTTAATGCAATTCCTATGAAAATACCAATAAATACCAACAGATTTTTCACAAAACAACAAATGATCCTAAAATTTATATGGAACCAAAAAAGACCCACAATAGTCAAGGCAATCTTTAAAAAGAAAGGCAAAGGTGAAACCACAATTCTGGATTTCAGGTGATTTTCCAAAGCCGTACTCATCAAAACAGTATAGTCCTGACACAGAAATATATACAATGATTAACAGAGCATAATAGAAAACCCTGAAATGAACCCACAACTCTATCATCAATTAATCTTCAACAAAGCAAGAAAGAATATCCAATGGAGGGGGGGAGTGTCTTCAATAAGTGGTGATGGGAAAACTGGAGAGCAACATACATCCTTTAATTTTATGAATCCTTTGACTTTTTTTTACATAGTTATTTTTACTACTTTTTCCCCCCCTTTTCATACTCTCGCCTATTATCTGTCTTTTCCACTCAGAGAGTCCCTTTTAATATTACCTGTAGGGCTGCTTAGGTGTCATGAACTGGTTAGTTTTTGTTTGAGTGAGATATTATTTGTCTCTCTTTCAATTCGGTATTATAGCCTTTCTGGATAAGTGTTCTTGGGTTCAGATGTTTTGCTTTCATCACTTTGAGTATATAACGCCACTATGTTTGTGCTTGAAATTTTTCTGCTGAAAAACGTGCTGATGGACTTAAAAGGTTTCTCTTGTACATAACTATCTCTTTTCTTGCTGAATTTATTTTTTTCTTTATCAGAACTTTTTGTCATTTTAACTGCTATGTGACTTTGTTTAAACTTCCTTGGGATAGTTTTTTGTTTTTTTTTGTTTTGTTTTGTTTTTTGTTTTTTTGAGTGATCTCTGTGCCTTCTGAATCTTGGTATGTTTTCTTTTCCACATTTGATAAGACTTCAGCTATTATTTCTCCAAATATATTTTCTACCTCCTTTTTTTTTCTCTCTCTTCTTCTGGGATCCAAATAGTATGAATGGTATTACATTGATGGAGTCACTGAGTTTTCTAAGATGACCCTTAATATGCATATTTGATTTCCTCTCATTTACTCAGCTTTATTACTCTCCATTACTCGGTCTTCTATGACATCAGTTTGTTCCTCTACTTCTTTTAGCCTACTATTTACTCCATCAAGTCTATTTTAACTACATTTATTGTTTTCTCCATTTCTGATTGGTTCTTTTTTATCTCTTTGTTAAGGGTCTCACTGAAATCCTCCACTCTTTTCTCAAGTCCAATGAGTACCTTTATGATAACTACTTTAATTTCTCTATCAGGCATATTATTTATATCCATATCACTGTGTCTCTTGCTGTGACTTTGTCTTGTTCTTTCATTTGGGATATATTTTTAAATTTCCTCATCTTGTATAACTCTCTGTGTCTGTTCCTGTGTGTTAAGAAATAGAGCTATGTGTCTTGATCTTGAAGGTAATAGCCTAATGAAACTGTTCTTGTAGTGCTTTAAAGTGCGGTGTCCCCTCTTCCCTAGGGTCTGGTACTTCAGAGAGTGTCTCCAAAGTATGATGCCTAGGCATTGCTGTTGAACCCTGTCCTCTTTTTCTTTCAGCCCATTTGTCTGGAGTTTCTGTATTTGCCTTTTGTCCCTAGTTTTGGGTTTCTGGGTGGGTGAGGCACATCTTAACAAATTTGAGGTGATTTCCTTGCAAAATGGGACCTACCACTGCACCTGAAACTGAAGTCCTACAAAATGAGATATTGGTGGGTTTTGCATCATTCTTCTGAGTTAGGAGTCTTCCAGTTCAGGAGTAATGCAAGTATAACTGGGGAGTGCAAATATGTGGAAACCAGGGGTGGGGGGTTTTGAGGCATGGATTAAGGAACCAGTGACCTGCTGGTTCCTACAGGTGGTCATGTGTTTATGCTGAGGGGTAGGACAGGGAAAATGGAGCATGAAAGCTCCTTTGTTCCTTCTAGGGTCTTGTTAGGATCCTTAACTCTCTAGGCCACACTCTAAGATTAATAAATCACTCTCCTTCCCATTGGAAACCAGCATTTTTCAAACTACTTCTTCCATGTTGTATTTCTGTTGGCAATTTATCCTGCTGCTTCTTTAAGGGTGGGAATTTCACTTCTCAATGTCCTTTGGGCTCTCCCAGGGCAAAGCCTGTTGATTTTTAAAACTGCATGCTTTAAGTCTAGCTTGTGTTAAGTACTCATGGAATTCATCCCTATCATTTTTTTAAAATTTTTTAAAGATTTATTTATTTATTTGTTTGACACAGAGATAGAGAGAGAGAGAGAGAGAGAGAGAGAGACAGCGCGAGTGCACAGGCAAGCAGAGTGGCAGACAGAGGCAGAGGGAGATGCAGGCTTCCTGCCAAGCAAGGAGCCCGATGTGGGACTCGAACCCAGGACGCTGGAATCATGACCTGAGCTGAAGGCAGCTGCTTAACTGACCTAGCCACCCAGGTGTCCCCATCCCTATCATTTTCAAAGACAAATGTTATGGGGATTCATTTTCCCTCTGCAGGATCACTGATATGATAGAATAATTTTCACTCTTCTCTATTCCCCAACTGCTTACTGACCATGGTGGACCATGGTCCATTTCATTTCTCAATGGCATCTTTGTTCTTCTTACTTTATTCAATAACACCTCTTTTGTACCTTTAGTTTTGGAGTTTATTCTGCCAGTGTATACATGTAGTTATTGCCATGGAGTTATACATGGAGTTATATAACTATCCATGTAGTTATACATGGAGTTTATTCTGCCAGTGTATACATGTAGCCAACCATGGTGGTCATGGTGTTGTTGGCCACTGACAATAGATAAAGCACAGTTTAAACAGTTTCAAGCATCCACAAGTGCCTGTTCTACATTGATAGAGGTTTCTGTGATTATCCCTGCATAACTGACCACCTAGATCTGCACATACAAAGGCAGGCTAAGAAGTGTTGTTTGTGAGACTTGTGCTCTGTGAATAGCCTTGGAAGTTTGGTCATTTAAAACATATTATGTGGCTTCCAGGTCAGAACTGGCCATTTGGTCTTGACACCAAGAACTTTAAATCTTTCCTTTCATCCCCTTTTGCTCCAAGCTGGGCTGCCCCCCAAGAATGGAATTCAGGAGCAGGGAGGAAAACACACTTATCCCAGACTCCTTGCAAATTTAGAAACATGAAAACATGGAAATGAATCTCACTCTAAATGGCAATAAGCAAACAAATGTTTAACTTCAAACACAATCATTTGCCCTATAAATATGATCCATTTAGGGATGGTCCGTTTCAAGTCTGACCTGATTAAGGATACTCTGCCCAGGCCTCTCAACTGGAACTCAAGCCTCACTGTGTCCATGGGGCTTCAACAGCTAATGAGGTTGATATGTTTAGTACTTGATTTGATGCAACTTTGCTTCAGTCTCATTTTTGCTGACTATTACCTTCATCTATGTGTGCATTCCTTGCATTCCTCTCCTCTTCTGTTTTTATAAGTTTCTGTGATAATAAAGTTTTCTTTTTGAAACAAAAAATGTGCCTATTGTGAATCTTTTCCCAGAACACGTTGCAGGTACTATATTGAGGAGTGTGACTAGCATGGAAGTGGCTTATTTTGGAGAGTATTCACACTGTCAAGGGTCCAAAGGAACTGTCTCACACTAACCTGGTGATCTTTTGGCCCAGGAGGCATTAAATGATAAGTGAATTATATTGGACCCCCCGCCCTTGGTTAGGTTAACAGCATGAAACAGGATGGCAGGATGATTTTTTAAAAATCATCAGAAAGGGGATGTGGAAACAAAATAAAAAGTACAGTCTTGGAGGGTAAACACTATAGGATTGCCAGAGACTAACAAAATTGGGTATTTTAGGAGCATGATAATGGATATGTAGTCTATGAAGGCCTGGGAGCAAGAATTAAGCAAGATGAAAACATGGAACAAGAATCTCATCCATTGTGTGAAACATATACTTGATAGTTATTTTATGAGTGTCTCTTTAAGAAAATGTTTATGACATCCATTGTAGAGTGGTTGTCAAGATGGAAGTTCCAAAATATATTCTATAAAGCCCACTATTGATGTAAAGTGGACACCCTAAAAAATGTTATAATTTTGATAATAAAATTCTTAACCATAAAAAGTAATAATTCTCATAATAAAATTCTTAACCATAAAAAAGAAAAAACAATAAAGTGGACACCCTTGTCAGAATCATGGTAATCTAAATGAAAGGAGAATAAATTTAGTGAGGAGATATATTACTTCTTTTAAAGAGTAATTTTGACTGAACTTTGCCAAAAGGAGTTCTCTGTATCTATGACTGTTATGGTGTATCTTTTTTTTAAGATTTTATTTATTTATTTGACAGAGAGATAACAAGTAGGCAGAGAGGCAGGCAGAGAGAGAGAGAGGGAAGCAGGCTCCCCGCTGAGCAGAGAGCCCGATGCGTGACTCGATCCCAGGACCCTGAGATCATGACCTGAGCCGAAGGAAATGGCCCAACCCACTGAGCCACCCAGGCGCCCTGTTATGGTGTATCTTGAAGCCCCAACAGAAGAGGGCAGTTAATGAACGGTATGAATTTCAGTCAGCAAGCTGAGTATGGTTAGTTTCCCTGGGGAATATATATTCTTCTGGGTAGCCTCCATTGTTTGGTTGGGAGCAGAAAATGTAATACTCTATCACAACTTTGGATGCTGCCAAGCAAAGGATCCCCTTTACTTGAGCCCAAGTTGCTAAGGTGTTAATTCCTCAATAACCCGAGGTTGTGTGGACTCATTCTGTTAGCTGGTAGGAAAGGTCAGTACCTTTAGGAAACTGCAACAGCAGACTGTATGGTTTAGTGAGGCAGTCTGTAATATTGTTGAAAATTATTTCTGGTGCAGAGCAGTTAGTATGTGCAGAAACATTGGTAAAATGACAGTAGTTGGGTCTCTACTAATTCCTCCCAAAGCCGGGTATCCCAGATGGGTTTGCCTTGTCTGAGATTGTACCTTAGTCATTAACTAGACCCAAATGCAAATTTGTTAGCAATAGCCCAAGTGTCTATGAAAATGTCGATCTGAAAAACCTCCTTTCATAGCCTCCTTAAGAGTTAAGTAAACAGATTAAAATTCCACCAATTTGGTTGACATACAATAGTAGTGCTCCCATAGGTGAAGAACATCAACACCCCATCAATCTCAGACAGCTGGTCCTGAGAGTGTCCCCAAATAGCCAAATGATAGAACAGGTGTTTCACTGCCCCTTCCTCAAGAGTCTCAGGTGAAGGGCTGAGCATGGGGAAAACCACACACTCCTGTAATTTGGAAAGGCCTTTGATATCAGTGTTATCTCTCTCTTGAAGGTGCTATTTCAATTTTACTAAGAAATCAGTAGAGGCCATGAAAAGATTTTTCTGGGTGTCATCTCAAGAAGAGAGTGTTATAAGAACTTGGAAACAGAGCAGTACTAGGTGGAGGCTGGATAAGGCCTGTTTCTAAAACAGCACAATCAGATCCTAAAAGAAGGCACTCAAGGGTAATATGTTGGACTACCACTGCCACAGGTACTTAGTCCATAACCCCATAGGAAACCAGATAGACACATTTGGATAAGAGATTCTACAAGGCACAGTCAGATGTGCCCAAGAACTAAACTCAGAATGTGGGGCCAGGAAGAACTAAAGATGAGGCTTGCTGGACTATCTGTTGAGGTGCTTTGAACACATGGTACTGGGTTTCACTGCAATGGAAGGTGGCAGGCATACCTGTGACTGCATATATAGGGCAAATAATTTATGAGAGATATGTTACCTCCAGAATATGGAAGACCTAATTTGTATTTTTCTTATCTGAATGCAGTGGATGGTTCAATGGAAGGTAGTTGATGCTTTACAACTGGGAGAATTTCTTGGCCCATAAAGTACCAGATGATGCCCTGAAACTTGACAGATATTATTATGGTTTGTATCTTTTTTTTTCTTTTTAAATTTTATTTTCTCTTCCTCTTTCTTTCTCCTTTCTTTCTTTCTTTCTTTCTTTCTTTCTTTCTTTCTTTCTTTCTTTCTTCCTTCCTTCCTTATGGCCCTGGACCATTTTTGGAGCAATTGTCCAACGACATTGGAGCAGGTGGTCTGTGAGCATGGGCTAATCAGTCTGCACCAATTCCTCAGAAGAATGCCTGAGCATAATGTTGCTAGTATAATGCCTCAAAATACAATTTTCTGATTGTAAGGTATTTGAATCCTGGTAGCACAGATTATGTGCAATTACAAGGTTGTTTAAATATTTCACTTAGAGCCACATAAATGTATACTGAGCCCTTCAAAAGTGAAAGCAAATTAAACCCGAGATTCCCCTATCATGGAAAAGAACAGAACATATTATTTATGTCAATGACTACAAAGGATGCTCTTTGAACCCATTGTATATCCTCAATCAGTTCTATAATACTAAAAATTGGAGCCTAAATTAGGAGAACCTCAGCAATGAAGTTCTCATAGTTAATGCTGAGGTGCCATTTTTCATAGCTAAATTAAGTACCAGTTCAAGAAGCTGTTTAAAAGGGATATGGTGGGATTACTGACTCCTTTCTCAAACATATTGCTAGTGACAGGATGGAGGCCTCTGCTTTCCTCTTTAGGTCACTACTGGGAGTGTTTATGAGCTTTAACAGAGGAAATGTCACCATTTACTTGGTGCCAACAAACCAGCATTTATTTGGCAATTCCCACTGGAAAGGCCAAGAATTTGGGTTTTTCATGTGGTCTAGCATTATGCTAATACACCCATGTTTTTAATAAGAAAATAGAGTGAGGGTATAATGAGAAGGTGTTTGAGGTATATCATTCCAATACTTATATCTGAATGGATTTGTAAAACTTTGATTGTTTTACCAGCAATACCGCATAAGGCATAGGAGGATTTAGAGGGATTGTCTAGAATGACTGTGACTTAGGCCTTGGTATCTAATAGGACCAAACAGTATGCACATTTTTATTGTTCCACTCTACCACCAGAGTCATAGTAACAATTGTCCTAGGCAAATAGGACAAACTTCAGAGAGTTGCAAATTTCCTAGGGAAGTAGGTAGCTGTCATTTATGAAGGTGTTGGAAAGAGAGCAAATAAAATATCAGAGGCTCAGCCAGGGTGTCAGAAAATAGGTGAATGGCAGGAGGAAAAATGGCAGAAGAAAGCCATAGCTGGTAGAATAATTGCTTCAGTGTCTTGAGTTTAGAGACTGGCTGTCTAGGAATTAAGTGGTCAGAAACCTCCAGTTTACATAACTTTTGTAGAGGTTTTTCTGCGTATTCCCATAAGGGGAAACATTAAATAGGGTGTTTTTTGAGGAGATAATGGAGAGGTCTTTTTTATCTTAGAGAAATTTGTTCGGGGAAATTACTTCTGGATGAGTGGAAGTAGAAGGGCATGAATTTGAAATATCAGAGTGTCTGGGTAAAAATCTCCTTCATGTCTCACAATCACATTAATGCTATCCAGTGTCTTTTGAATGGTTTTGGCTGTCCCAATTAAATGCAGTAACTCTGTCTTTAATTATGGTGAGCACCCGTTAAAATGAATTCCCTGGGCTCAGGGTCAAATGGGGCATTTTCAAGGTTGGGAATGAAAAGTGGACATTTGGGTCACTATGGTCATAAGAATGATAAGTTGATTGGACTATGCCAGTTTTGTGCACCACCAGGAGTTGGACTTAAGCAAATAATAGAAGTAGAAGAAGAAGAAGAAGAAAAAGCAGCAGTGACCATCAGCTCAACATAGATGGCTGTATAGAGGGTGTTATATAAAAAACAAATGATAACCACAAATAAAAAAAACAATAGATATGCAAAAAGCATCAAGTAAGAAATTTAAGGGTATTACTAAAGAAAATCAATGTACCATGGAAGAGCAAGAGAAGAAAGGATCAGAAAAACCCTGCAAAACAAACAAAAATCAAGTAATAAAATGACAATCGATACAGATTTTTCAATGATTATATCACACATAAATGGACTAAATGCTCTAATCAAAACCCATAGGATGACAGAGTGGATAAAAAAATAAAGAACCATTTATTTGCTGCTTATAAGAGATTTATTTTAGATCTAAAGACATCTGAAGATTGAAACTGAGGGGATAGAAAAACATATATCGTGCAAATAGAGGTCAAAAGAAAACCAAAGTCATAGAACTCTAATATTGGACAGAGTAGATTTTAAAACAATGACCATAACAAAAAAAACAAAGAAGGGCACTATATGATAATAAAGGGAATAGTCGCACAATAATTTATAATTAAAAATAAGTTATAGTAATTGTAAATATTTGTGCACCCAATATGGGAGTACCCAAATACATAAAACACTTAATAAAAAACATAAAATACATAATCAATATTAAAACAATAAGGGTAGGAGACTTTAACACCTCATTTATATCAATGGACATATCATCTGAACAGAAAATCAACAAGGTAACAGTGTCTTTTAATGATATACTGGATCAGATGGTTATAACAGAAATATTCAGAATGTTCCATCCAAAAACAGCAGAATATTCATTCTTTTCAATACACATGGAACATTTTTCAGAATAAATCACATACTAGGACACAAAACAAGACTCAACAAATTAAAAAAGATTGAAGTCAAGTGTGCCTGGGAGGCTTACTCTGTTAAGCCTCTGCCTTTGATTCAGTTCATGTTCCCAGGGTCCTGGGATTGAGCCCCACATTGGGCTTCTTGCTCAGCAAGGAGTCTGCTTCTCCCTCTGCCCTCCCCTGCTTATGCTATCTCTTTCTCTCTCTCAAATAAATAAAGAAAATATTTTACATAAATTGAAGTCTTACCATGCATCCCTTCCAACTGCAATACTATGAAACTTGAAATTGACAACAAGAAAAAATCTGAGAAAGAGCACAAACACATGGAGGTTAAACAACATGCTACTAAAGAATAAATGGTTTAAGCAGGTAATAAAAGAAGAAGTAAAAAAGCACGTGAAATTGATGAAAACGAAGACACCATCATCCTAAACCTTTGGAATGCAGCAAAAGCAGCTCTAGCATAAAAGTTTATAGTAATAGATCTCGACAAGATGGCGGGGAACTAGGAGGAGGTGCCATTTCAACCTGTACCCTTAAGTCAGCTGATTACCTACCAAGGAACTCAGATCACCCATGAAATCAGCATGAGATCAGAATTATACATATCTGGATCTCTACGGGAGTAGAAGATGCCAGTGGGCAGCTAAAGCAGAATGGGAACATCAGATTAGTATTGGAATATAAACAAAAGGGGGAGGGAGCCACCAGAAGCGACCCATTGGAAAGTAATACCCCAATACGAGAGTGTCCTGCATCTGGGGACCAGCATTAACTTGAGGTCTGGTAGAAAGCACTCAAAAAGAGCAAAGGATCGCGGGGTGAAATTGTGGGAATTGGAAAGGTTAGGGACAGGGGCTTAAGTCCCCTGACTGAGGACAGGCACTCCTGGGGCTGAGACAGAGAGAGTACAGCGGAAAAATGAGGTCTTGGTGCCTGAGACTCAAACGAGACCTCCTAAGGGCGTTTGGCGTGCGGGAGGGGCTGGGAACCTCGCAGGGCAGAAACAGCCTTTTTGCACTCCCCACGCATGTGCCCCGATGAGCTACCATAGCCTGAGACACGCCCCACACCCTCCCCTGGGAGAGGTGCACAGAAGTGCCAGCCCGGCTCTTTGGGACTCAGAAAGTCTGAGTGCTTCCAGTCCTGGCCAGTGGGAAAATCTCAGTGTGAGATCACTGCTTGGAACCTGTCTGGTGGTCTGGAGCTGCACAGACAACCACCATTGTTGTGGTTTTGGCTACAAGCAGGAGTTCCTGTGTCAGAAGGGACCATGACTGGGAACTTGCTCTGCCAGCGGGGGAACTTATGGGCTCTGCAGGACCCAGAGGGGAACAGACTGAGGCTTCTCTCTGAGAGGGAGGTCTGGGTACAGTTTGCTTTCCTCTAAACCTCCAAAAACCATCAAGAGCTGCCAAGGGGAGAGAAAAACAAATGAACAACATAAAAACCTCCAGAGAACAAAAGCCTGAAAAACCGGTTTCCTCAGAGCCCACCCCCTTGAGGGGGTCAAGAGGACTTAACTCAGGAAACACTGCCTGAAAACCCACGCAGAAGGCCCCTTCCCCAGAAAGCTAACTGGGAAAAAAAATACCAACAAGAGAACAACCACTATTACTTCATAGATACAACTTTTATATTTAATTTGTTCCGAATATTCTGGTTCATTTTTTAAATTATTTTATTTTTTTAAATATATATATATATATATATACATATATATATATATATTTAGCTTATTTACCATCACAATGAGATGTCCAGTACATCAAATTCCATAATCGCCTTTTAACCTGAACTTTTTGATACATATGTTTTTTTTCTTTTGCTTTTCTATTTATTAATTTTTTTAAATTTTACTTTAGTTCATTATTTTCTTTATTTTTATTTTTTAGTAGTCATATAGAGTTAAACTTCAATGTAATCCCCTTTCCCCAATCAATGCTACTCCTATAGGTAAACCAATTTTTAATCCTCCATTATCTTAGGAAAGTTGATTTCTTTAAAAAAGATATAAAGATACATCCAAAAAGAATAAAAATAAACTTCCTCTCCCACACTGAGTATTTATAACCACTCTCCCATCATTTTCTTCCACAAGTGATTCTGTGTATTTCTGCTTGTTCTGGTAGTATATAAATCTTATACTTGGGGTTCTTTTTGACAAGGTTCTTTGTTTGTTTTGCTTCTACATATATATGTATATATTTTTTTCTTCCCTTGTCATATACTTTTATCAGTCTTTTTGTTTGTCTGTTTTTGCTTGTATACTTCACAAACCTTACCTTGGGGCCCATTTCAGCTGAGCCTTCTCTTTTATCTTTCATCCTTTTTCCTCTCTCTCTCTTTTCTTCTTTCTCTATTCTCTCTTTTATTCTTTCACTCTTTCTTATTTTCCTTCACTTGGGTGGAGGCTCTTGATTGCTCAGAAGCGTTACAGGGTGCACCTTGATTGCACCACGGTCGGTACATCCAGGTATATCCGTTTAGCCATCTCTCACGAAAATGACTAGGAGGAGGAATGCCCAGCAGAAGAAAAATTCAGAGGATGGGCCTTCTGCAACAGAGCTAATGGCTACCGACATAGACATTATGTCAGAAAGGGAATTCAGGCTAAAAATTATCCAGGCAATAGCTAGGTTGGAGAAATCCATGCATGACCAAAACAAATTGATTAAGTCAGAAATGAAAGCAACAGCGATGATGTTCACAATGTTAGTGCAGAACTGAAAGCCACCAGCGATGATGTTCACAAGGCTCTCCATGAGTTCCAATCTAATCTAAATTATCTAAAATCTAGGGTAACTGAGAAAGAAGATAGAATTAGTGATCTGGAGGACAAACATATAGAGAGAAAGGATCAGGAGGAAGCCTGGAAAAAACAACTTAGAAGCGACAAAAACAGAATTAGGGAAACATTCCAACATCAGAATTATTGGAATCCATGAAGGGGAGGAGAAAAAAATAAATCTAGAAGTTATAGTAGAACAAGTTCTGCATGAAAATTTTCTCAATCTCCCAAATGAAACTGGTGTTCATGTACTAGAGGCAGAACGGTGCCCCCACCCAAGATTTTAGATTCTCAAAAATCCTTGAGACACCTGATAGTAAGAATGAGGAATTATAATTGTAATGAAACTCTCTTGAAGGCAGCTAGGACAAAGAAGCTCCTTACGTACAGAGGAAAGCCCATGAGAATAACGACAGACCTGTCCATAGCAAACTGGCAAGCCAGAAAGGACTGGCAAGATATATTCAGGGCACTAAATGAAAAAAACATGCAGCCAAAAAATACTTTGTCCAGCAAGACTGACATTCAAAATGGATGGAGATATAAAGAGTTTCCAAGACCGGCAAGGGTCAAAAGAGCATGTGACCACCAAGCTGACACTGTAGGAAATACTAAGGGGGGTTCTATAAAAGAAGAAAAATACTAAGGATATCATTGAACAGAAATATAAAGACAATCTACAGAAAGAAAGAATTCAAAGGTAACACGATGTCAATAAAAACGTATCTATCAATAATGACTCTCAATGTGAATGGCATAAATGTGCTGATAAAATGACACAGGGTTGCAGATTGGATAAAACGTCAGGACCCATTCATATGTTGTGTAGAAGAGACCCATTTTGAACCTAAGGATACAACCAGATTGAAAGTGAAGGGATGGAGAAGCATCTTTCATGCCAACGGGCCTCAAAAGAAAAATCAGCAAGACAGGAAACAACGTGTGTTGGAGAGGATGTGGAGAAAGGGGAACCCTCCTACACTGTTGGTGGGAATGCAAGTTGGTGCAGCCACTCTGGAGAACAGTGTGGAGGTTCCTCAAGAAGTTAAACATAGAGCTTCCCTATGACCCTGCAATTGCGCTACTGGGTATTTACCCCAAAGATACAGATGTA
>PISX010002066.1:0-172207 GCA_004024625.1 Mellivora capensis | reverse complement strand
GGTGTGGTGTAAAACTATGAACTCTGTTACGCTGAAAAGAAATTAAAAAAAAAAAAAGAATATGCAGATAGTTCAAATAAAAAAAAAAAAACACAAAAAAAAACCTCTGCCTTCGACTCAGGTCATGGTCCCAGGGTCCTGGGATCGAGCCCCACATTGGGCTCTCTGCTCAACAGGGAGCCTGCTTCCCCCACTCTCTGCCTGCCTCTCTGCCTACTTGTGATCTCTCTGTCAAATAAATAAATAAAATCTTTTAAAAAAAATTCTATCTCAGAATTTAGCCTTCTTTTATTTTTATCAAGTCTCCAATTCACAGGCTGCTTAAATAACAAAATATTAAAAATTTTTTAAAGATCTGTAAATAATGTTTTGTAAACATAAATGGAATCTATCAAGTGAATATGGAAAAAAGATAGCCTTAAATGTATTTTCCTTATAACTTCCAAATACAATAATTTCCACATATTATAAGATTAATTATTAAACAGCTGGACAAATTGCTTTTTATTTTAAAATTAGAATGTCTTTAACATCATTTATGATTCATCGTGGCATATTTACTATACTCTTTTTGTGACTCTCTCTACTTCCAAGACTTCACAGAAATTACAGTTTGGTTACTTAAAAATTAAAAAAATATATATACTCTGAAGAATGAAAACTTGAGAAGAGATGTATCATCAGATGACAGATTCCAGGCAAGCTTTGGAAACAGAGTGGGGATGGTAGTGTGGTAAACTGCCTTAGCATAACAGAGGCATAACAGAGGTGGCCCCATGACCAGGAGCCAGTTGACCCACAGGCCCTGGGAAGTTCAGTGTTGAGAGGCCCCACGTGACACAGAAAGTGGCAATGAGGTGCAGGGCTGACAGTGCGGATGGCTTGACATATCTGGACAAATCTACTGGACTCCCAGTTACTTTTCTCCACCCCAAGTAGATAACCACTCTTCTAGGCAAGAAAACAAGATTTATTCTCTGAGCACATCGATCCGAAAGGCTAAAAATAGGGGATAAAGTGAGAGTCTACAGGCTGAATTCCCAGACCTCTGCCCTGCTAGCAGGAGACTAGAAGTCCAGAAAAAAAAGGAAGTAAAAAAGCACTGGGTCTTGGGGTGCTTGGGTGGCTCAGTGGGTTAAAGCCTCTGCCTTCGGCTCAGGTCATGATCCCAGGGTCCTGGGATCTAGCCCTGCATCAGGCTCTCTGCTCAGTGGGGAGCCTGCTTCCTCCTCTCTCTGCCTGCCTCTCCGCCTACTTGTGATCTCTCTCTCTGTGTCAAATAAATAAATAAAATCTTTGGAAAAAAAAAAAGCACTGGGTCTTAAAATTATGAGCCCTATTAAAAATCTCGGTTGATAAATGAAGCAATTCAAATAACTACATTCGCCCCTCTAGACACCCACTCTAAATGGAAATAGAAAGTTACCTGAAAACGTTACTCAAAATTTCATACTTCACTTATGCCTTTTCTCTCCCTGGATGAGTTTTTTTGTCAGCCAGCTGTCAGTTCCTACTGAAGGAAATCAAAGCTATTCAGAGTTACATAAATACCAATAATTTGTTCCACACATCTCTCCCCTTCGGAGTCTAGTTTTTTAATTCCTTGTTGAGACATCCCTACAGTGTTTGTTTGGTTAATTATATTTCAGCGATTATGAGTAAAAGTGTCTGGAGTGGATCCCATGCACCGCAGTCCTGTGCATACAGGCCAAGGCTTGCCCTGCAAGGATGCTGGGGTTGAAAGGGCTGCAGCGCTCACCTGGTCCAGCCCTCCCCCACCCCATACCAGTCCACACAGCTGAGGAGGCCCAGGAAGGAAGGGTGGGAGAACTCCCAGTCATTCCTCTTATTGGCCTGCTCACCAGGACTTAATTAGATCTTCCTGTGTCCTTTCCTTCAGGTTTCTCCTCTGTTTCCTTGCTTCTTGGATACCAGCTTCCCACAGAGTAGGGTTCTGTTCTGAGTACCTGATTTGAATGGTATCAACAATGGTAGTGCCACACCGGCTGAGGTATTTTAGAAGCCTTTTTAGAGCTGACAAGCTTGGCCTTCCCTGTGGCTCTTTGTCTCTAAGCCACCCCATTTTCCTTGCATGCAGAGAGAAATGTTATTTTCCTTTCAGATTCTTACCCTACCTCCGAATAGGATAGGTGTTCCCTCCCATAAAGGGCCATGGTGGGAGAGGGCAGCAAGGCGGGGGTGGGGAGTGGGGGGGGGGTGGACAGTAACAAGTGGGTTTCAAGCTGGATATTCAGCCCCTCACTCTTGCCCTGGGTCGTCCTGTCTTTGTGCTGCCCACAAGGGGACGGAAGCTCAGAAGGAGCAGCAGGCTGTATGTATAAGAGATTGGGGCTCTATTTATTCCCAAGTTACCAACCCTTGGGAAGCCGATCCTCTGAGGTTTATCCTAAAATGGGGATAGTTATCAACAGAAGATGATTGTGAAAATTTTAGAAGATCCTAATATAATTGCCCTTTAGGAATCAAATAAATGTCAGTTTCTAAACATGCATTACTAAATATGAATCCTGGGCTGATGGGGTCTGACAACCGGGAGGCCAAAGTGCCTACACCAATGGGTTTTCCATCTTCTGTGGGCATAATCACATGGAGAGCTTATTACAAATGAGATTTCAGGCTCCAGTCCCATAGTCAATAGGGGACGCTTCCTAGGCAGACTTGGAGAAAATCTGTGATAAACTCTTCCTTCTTCATTCTAGTCTCACTTCCTATTTGCTGTCAAACCCTGCTTCAGGCTCGAACCAGGATGCAAAGGGCAGAGATGACTGCCATGGCCCAGAGAGGGATGAAGGAGCCCACAGGGCTAGAGAAGAGTACAGCCTTGACTTAGAACGGGCCAGGCACTGGAGGTTTGCAGTCCCACTCTTCCCAGACAGGTCTGAAAAAATCCAGAGGTACAGTGGGCAGCCCAACGCAGGGATGTGGGGGCTGGTGGCACTTAGAATGAAGCAAGTCAGCCTGCCACAAGCAGAACATGTGTCTTCTTGCCATGCAAGCAAAGGGGCAAAGTCAGAACAAAAGACCCACCAGAGATTGTCCCAGGAAATGTAAAGACTTGCCAAGAAAAGTGTTCTTCTCTGGCATCAGCTTGTAAGAAATATTTCAAAACTGCCCAAGGGAAAGAGTGAGTAGCTAGTAAGGTTTGCTCTGTTTGCTCACACAAAGCCTAAAAGGGCTGGTGTCTTTCAGTTACTTGTATGTCTCCTAGGCCTCTGGGCTAGGTCCCCACCTCTCTCAGCAGACACCCCTTCCAGCACACACGCAGACACGCAAACCTATACCTCCAAGTCTCGGGGAGCCAAGGTGATCGGATTTCCAAGCTGTTGAGGATTCTGGTAGCGTCTCCACAGTCCCCGCCGGCTCCGGGAACCAAGCTTGTTTCCTCAGTTTGTCCTGAGAGCGAGAGCGAGCGAGTCCGCGGTGCTGTCGGAGAAGGGCAAAGGAAGGTGACTGGGGCGACAGCGCCGGGGCACCGATGGGGGCGGGGTGTGCGTTCTGTCGCCTCGTCTCTGAGACAAGACAGGCAACCGGCGAGCTGAGGCGATCGCCATCCACGTGAAGGGGTTCTGCCCAGAGCCGCAGCCTAGCGGTGCCCGCACCGCCAGGCCGGAGAACTCGGCCCTCCCTTGGGAAATGGCGCGTCGGAGGGGCGCAGCCATTGCCCCCATCCCCGGGCAGGGGCATCTCTGGACCCCGGACCTCCCGTAAGAGGGTTCGGGGTCCTCGTGCCAAGGCGGTGCGCGCCCGAGAGACGCCGGGACCGGGCTGCCCGCCCCCGTGTGACTCCCATTTGTCGAGCCAGTGATTGCAAACGGCTCCGAAGCCCCCAGCCCGCCTCCCGCGCCCAGCCAGTACCTCCCGCCTCCCACTGGCCGGAGGCACCTGCGGAGACGCGCGCAAGTCGGACCCCCAGACCCGCGCGCTCCTGCGGCCTCGCGCGCGCCGTTCCCGCTGCGGCGCTAACCCGCGCCCGCGAGCCCTTGCCCGGATGCTCCCTGACATCCAGCAGCCGCGAGGCTGCCCCTATCCACTCTCCCGCGTTACAAGGCCGAGTAGGAGGCGAAACCCGTATCCCCGGCGGGGTGCAAGCCCAAGCCGCTGCAGAGCCCGAGCCGAAAGCAGGCAGGGATTGCGGGAGAGGGGAGAGCAGACTCGGGTGGAGTCTGGACAGGCCCCTGCCCACCAGCAGCCTTCGGTGGACGCCTGGTCTCCGTCCCCGCTCAAGGCACTGCAGTGTCAGGGTGCGCGGGAGGTGCGGGCTCCCAGGGCCTGAGCGTACCCGCCGGGGTGCACGGAGGCCGCGGGGCCCCAGGCAGCGCCCTCCATCCCCTCCTCCCGGCAGCCAACACGCCGAACCAAAGTTTCTCCAAGTGCAGCCCGCAGAGACGCCGTCGCACACGAACCTGGGACGCGCTGTCAAGTCGACGTCTGCGCCTCCCACCCACGGGTAGCCTCGGACCCTCCGCGCCAGTCTCCAGGCTGCCGTCCGGGCTGGCCTGTCTTCGGGGTCTCCTCGGCGGTTGGGTCACGGATCCCGGTAGGTGCTGCCCTGTCCCCGCCCCTGCTCGGCTGAGAGAGCGGGGCGGCGGGCCCGGAGCCGCGAATCGTCGGAGCGGGGGCCGGGAGGCGCGCACCTCGCCAGACGCCCGGGCGGTGCGGCGTTTCCGCTGGGAGTGACGGCGCCGGTTCCCAGCTGCGCGGCAGGTGGGGGCGGCGGGGCCAAAGTCTGTTCGGACCCCGGGGCCAAAGTCTGTCTCTGAAGCTCCGTCCTATGTCCCCAAAAGTAGCCCCACCACACGCACACACACACCTCACCGCAGCCGCGGCGCTTTGGCGGGACCGTCTTTGCCCAGGGCAGTGGCGGCAGGGTCTTCTCCACTGCAGGGAGACCGCCACCCCTACGTCCCAGCTTCTGGTTTCCCCTGTCCACACCTGCATCTCTCCCTCCAGGTCATATTCGACCAGGCTGGCCCTGTAAGTGACTCCATGGCTCCTTCTTCCTCCTTCTCATCCTTCTAACCGCTTTAGATAGAACCTGAGTCTCGCTTCAGGTTGGGCTGTTGGAGCGAGCAATCGTTCTTGTTTATATGAGTTTATAACTTTATTACACTGTTACTAAAACATTAATGTAACACTTTAACAAAATGTAACAAAATGTGTATTTTATGTGTTAAACTGTGCTATAGTGGTCTTAACTCTTCATTTACCAGGGATCACCAGGGTGGAGAAAAGGCTATGACCATTTTTTGTTGTTCGGTTAATGTCAATCAAAACTAGTTAGTAGTTTTGAGTTCTCAAAGGGGTAAGTAAACTTATGTGTGGGCAGGCTTCTTTCATTTAGGAAAATAACCTGCTGAAATGGGCCCTTTAGTAAAAATAGGTAAAGCAAGTTCACAGGACATTTTAACTTGGAGTTGGCCACTGGAGAGTTGGAATCCTGGATATGGGTTACCGTGTAACCCCGTCCATTTTTGAGGGAAGACTGGAGAGTCCCAAGGCGGCAAATTTGGATGAAGGCATGGGCATCCTTTCCTCCATAAAAAAAAAAGTTTTTATTGATGTATAGTACATATTAAAAGGTGCACCTTTCACAGGCTCAACGGTATTGTGCAAAATGAAGCATCCTTAAGATCAAGGCACAGAACATTAGCAGCTTCCCAGAAGACTTCCTCAGACCCTCCCTTTGGAGGGGGTCAGGGTAGTAGCTTCATCCAACATAGACTTTTTGCTTAGATTTGCACTTTATAACAATCAAATCATATGGAATTTACTCTGTTGTCTGACTTCTTTCACTTGACATTATGTTAAAGAGATGCAAACTGTCTATGGTCATAGTTTGTTCTTTTTTTTCTGTATAGAATTATGCATATGAGTTTATCTAAATTTATTCATTATACTACTGATGGACATTTGGGTAATTCTCAGGTTTGAGACATTATAAATAATGCTGCTAGGAATATTATAGTAGATGTCTTTGGTGAATGTATATACACATTTTTGCTGGGTATACATAGGAAACAGATATACATACATATGTGTTCAACTTCTACAGATATTGCAAAATAGTTCTTCAAAGTAGATGACCTAATTTTCACTCTATTAGTTTTCTTTTGCTACTTGTAACAAATTACCATAAACTAAGTGACTTAAAACCACACAGATTTATTGTTTTAAAGTTTTGGAGGTCAGATGTCCCAACTGTTTGCCTTTTCCAGTTTCTAGAGGCTGACTACATTTTTTTGCTTGTGGCCCATTACTCTGACTTCCAATCTCAATCTCTCTCTCGCTCAACTCTGCTGCTCTTGTCACATGTCCTTTTCTCCCTCTGCTTCCTTCTCTCCCTTTGATCCTCTTTTCCTCACTTTTATAAAGACCTTTGTGTATATTGTATATATTGGACCCACTCAGATAATCCATAATAATCTCCCATCTGAAGATCCTTAATTTAATCACATATGCAAAGTTCCTTTGTGATATAAGGTAACATATTCATAGATTCCAGGGACAAGGATGTGAAACTCTTTGGGGGCCATTATTCACTCTACTACACCTATCAGCAGGGTATAAAACCTGCTATGTTGAATGGGTTGAGAGAGGCTGGACTGAAAAAAAAAAAGAAAGAAAGAAAGAAAGAAAGAAAGAAAGACAAAAGAGAAAAGGATAATGAAACCCCGAGGTTCAATTCACCTGGAGGATTGGCTCTCTTGCCCTAAGGGCTGTGCCAGGACTGGTAGGCAGGAGAGGGTGCCTGATGCTGGAAAATTACCTCTGGCCAATATGATCCTGACATCACCAACAGGTCTGGGGCCAAGGGCTTTCATAAGGAGAATGAGAGCCTAGGTTGATTTTGTCTTTGGCACCCTGCCAAGTGAAATGTTAGGGAAGGATTGGTAACAGCAAGAAAACAATGGTGAACAGATCACATTATGCCGGGTGGGTAAGGTCCTATGGTCAGCAGACAGTGATCCACCCCATCCATGTCACTGTCCATCCAACGGGCTCTGGGACTGATCTTTTTCAGGGTTGATGGTGGAATTATGGAGTAAGGTGAGAATGTGATGGGATGGCAGAGCGTGCCAATCTAGGCAGGCATGCCCATGCCTTCATTGTAAGTTAAATGTTAAAGGATGATGGAGGGCTTTAACACTCTAGACTTAAGGATGGGGACATATAGTTTCTTTCTTTTTAAAAAGATTTTGTTTAGTTATTTGGGAGAGAGAGACCAAGTGGTAGGGAGGGGCAGAGGGAGAGGGAGCGAGAAACGGACTCCCTGATGAGCAGGAAGCCTGACACAGGGCTCAATCCCAGGACCCAGACATCATGACCTGAGCAGAAGGCAGATGTTTAACCAACTGAGCCACCCAGGTGCCCCAAGGACATATAGTTTCTCCTTCCTTCTGGCCTCATTTTGGTCCAGCAACCACACCCTTGAAGGAGCTAGGACAGATGTTATCCCTGTTTTACCAACAAGAGCACCAGGGCTCCAAGCAGCTTTCTGATTTGCTCAAGGGACCTTAGGAATGGGACTCGAGCACAGCCATCCTTGTAGCTCTCTGCTCCCCTTAGTGCTGTCCCATCTCCCTGGTGTGTGAGATCCACTGACACCTGTAGTCGTGGGAGCTGAGAGGCAGAGCTGACCCTACAGGCACAAACCAAATTGGATACATCCTGCCTTGTGGGGGATATAGTGGGATTACCTGGTTTTATGCCAACAAGAATATGTTTTGGTGGGGTTTTAGGAATAAGTAATGGTAGGCGCTTGTGTTTGATAAGCATCTTGGTCAGAAATCCCTCCACCAATTTTCTGCCTTCCAGAAATAAGCTGAACATTTATCTATTGATGGAATCCCTCCCTTTCCCTTCAAAATTGTGGTTTATACTACAAGTCATTTACAAATTCAGGACTCAAGACAGAGAGATGTGTGATCAGTCTGTCATTTTGAATTTATTTTTTTTTAAAGATTTTATTTATTTATTTGTCAGAGAGAGAGCGCAAGAGAGCGATCACAGGCAGACAGAGTGGCAGGCAGAGGCAGAGGGAGAAGCAGGCTCCCTGCCGAGCAAGGAGCCCGATGCGGGACTCGGTTTCTCTGCCTTTACCACTTACTTAAGTTATTCCAAGTCCCCAAGGACAGTGTCAAATCTTTGGAATCTCCTTTTACCTCCCCATCTCAAATTTGGGTTGATGGCTTCCTGGGAAGACTGCTCTACTGTCACCCTGGGACCTTGTTCTGTGATTCTCCTGGATGGACCCCATTTTATAGGTCCTGTTTCTTCCTCTCTCTTAATTCACTTCCTCTATTTATGGATAATCTCTCTCTCCAGTAACTTCCTATAAAGGGTATGTGGAAGGTAAATTTGGAGTCCTTGCTTACCTGAAAATGTCTTTATTCTACCCTAACACTGTTTGATTGTTTATGTGAGTATAAAATTCTAAGACGAAAATAATCATCCCTCAGAAATCTGAAGGCATTCCTCCTTTATTCTCTAGATCCCAGAGTTACTGAGAGAAAATCTGAAGCCATTCTGATTCCTGATCTTTTATTTGGGACACTCCTACCCCTACTCTCACTCCTCCTTTTGGAAACATGTAAGATTTACTCTTTTTCTACAGTGCTCTAAAATTTCACTATTATTCGCTTTCTTCGGGGTTTGTTTATTTATTTAAAAGATTTATTTATTTATTTGAGAGAGATCATGTGTGTGCGAAGGGAGCTCAGCAGAGGGAGAGGGGGAGAATCTCAAGCAGACTCCTCACTGAGCCAGACTCCGGGCTCAACCCTGAGATCATGACCTGAGTGGCAATCAGAGGCTTCACTGACTGAGCTGCCCAGGCGCCCAAGGCTGGGTTTGTTTTTCTGTAATCTTTTCGGCACTTAGTAAGCCCTTCACGTCTGGAAACTCATGTATTTCAGTTCTGGGAAATTTTCTTGGAAAGCAGTGATGAAAGAGTGCAGTGAACAACATGTAGATAGTCGGAGTGGTGTAAGCCCTTGATATTTTAACTTTGAAGACAAAACACACAAGATGTAGTTATGATTGTTGAAGCGACTGACATTTTATGAATCTCAGTGATATAAAGTATAGAAGGCAGAGCCGGGAGTTCCCAGGAGGAAAGGGAGTGAAAGGAGAGTGGGGTCTCTGATAGTCTCATCTTACAAAATAGGGGGTGACGGTGAAAAGAAGCTATCCACATGTGACTGACTAGAAACAACAGATGTAACTACTGGAGACGCTGGACTAGTGCCACGACTGTCATGGGAAGCAGTGGTTAGCGAGGCTTTAACACTATGGCCTAATACTAATACTAAGGCTTTAATACTATTTAAAACTAAATACTAGTTTAATACTTAGTTAATACTAAACTAAGGTTTGGGGGAGGGAGTGACCCATGAGGGGGGAAGTGCAGAGGGGTGGGGGGAAGGAGCAGCATTTAAACAAGCAACTCTTCTTGACTGCTTTTTCTGCCTCTTTTCCCACAAATTCCATCTTTCTTTAAAGAAAGAAAGAAACGTCTTTCTTTAAAGAAAAAACAATGTTTTTTTTTTTTTAAGATTTTATTTATTTGACAGAGAGAGACACAGCGAGAGAGAGAGAGAGAGAGAGAGAGAGAGAGAACACAAGCAGGGGGAAGTGGGAGAGGGAAAAGTTCCTGCTGAGCAGGGAGCCCGGTGTAGGGCTCCATCCCAGGACCCTGGGATCATGCATGACCTAAGCTGAAGGCAGATGCTTAACTAAGCCACCCAGGTGCTCCTAACACCTTTGTTTAAGGGTCCATGCTTAAAATCTGTAAGCCTTAGATTTCGATGTGCCCAGTCTCAAAACCCCTAGCTGTCCACAGAAGTCCCCCACACTGTGCGTTTCCTGATAGGAGGAAAGTTGCCTTAAATACTAGTTTTAGGGGTGCCTGGGTGGCTCAGTGGGTTAACCCTCTGCCTTTGGCTCAGGTCACGATTCTAGAGTCCCGGGATCAAGTCCCGCATCGGGCTCTCTGCTTGGCAGGGAGCCTGCTTCCTCCTCTCTCTCTCTGCCTGCCTCTCTGCCTACTTGTGATCTCTCTCTGTCAAATAAATAAATAAAATCTTAAAAAAAAATACTAGTTTTAGGGTGCCTGGATGGTTCGGTCAGTTAAGCATCTGCCTTCCGCTCAGGTCCTGAACCAGGGTCCTGGGATTGAACCCCACATTGGGCTCCTAGTTCAGTGGGGAGCCTGCTTCTCCTTCTTCTTCTGACACCCCCTCCCCTACTCATGCTCTCTCTCTCTCTCTCTCACTCCCTATCTCAAAAAAATAAATAAAATCTTAAAAGAGAGAGAGAATAGTTTCATAATATACTAGAGAACAATAGAATCTGTTTTGCGTTCAACCCTTTGTCCTTAGTTGGCAATCCTTAGGCCAGGCAATCTTTTCCCTGGTGGTAGGAGCTGATCCTCTGTATTTGCTCTATATCCTAGCAGAGGAATATGTAAATGGCTCTTTTGGATTGAAGACTGAGTCCTTCAGAGTTGAGAGGCCCATTGTTTTTTGTTCCCTCTGCATACTGGCTTCTGTGATATTATGAAAAGGCTAGGATTTTCTAAAACTTAGGAGATGCCTATGAGTGTTTCCTTGAACTTTGTAAATGGCTTAGCAAATACAACTGCAGGGATGGCAGTGAAACAGGGCTACCCAGTTTAAGTGGGTAGATCCAAATCCTCTGTTGGAATTCAGAATTTCAAGACCATGAAGAATGGCTGTGCATTATGATCAGAAAGATTGTCCTTGTTGAGGGTAGAGTTGGTGCTGGGGCCTGAATGTAAAGAAAATGAGTGTTGGACTCTGAGAACAAGATACAGGGCCTATTGGAGAGGCCTAATGGAGAGGCCAGTCGGGGTACCCCTAAAAAGGAGTAATTGACCTGTGGACTTTGGGGCAGTCAGGAACAGGATCTAGTTTTAAGTATCAGTGAAGATGGCTTTGGGCCCAATTCAAATGGGGGTGTCTCTCTCTCTCTCTCTCTCTCTATATATATATATATATATATTCATTCACAGATCAAAGAAATCCATGGCTGGTATAGCTGATTCTTTCCATCTTCCTGTTCAGCCATCCTCAGTTTTCATCTCATGGTCACAAAATGGCTGCTTGACTTCCAGGCATCTTGTCCACATTCCAAAGCTGAAGAAGGGTAAGGGTCAAAGGGCAAAAGATGTACACCATCTGTATCTCTCCTGTTTTGTCTTTGTTGTTGTTATTGTTGTTGTTGTTTTTTAGCAAAACAATCGTTTTCTTTGGTGCCTAACCCCAAACTGGATCATATGGCTACCTCTGCTTGTCAGGGAAGCAAGATTTTTTTTACAGAGTTCACTGAAATTACAATAAAATCAAGGTTCTGTTGGTAAAATGGGCAGACTAACAGAAGTTTCTATCTGTGACCCTGAACAATGACTTAACCTCTCTGCGTCCTGGTTTTCTCATCTGTAAACTGGAAATTGGACCATGATTGTGCCTATCTTAGAGAGTTATTGTGAAGATTAAATGAGTCGATTTCCATAAATCACACAAAACTCTATAAAAGTGTTGGTGATTGATTAATGAAGGGGAGAGTGGGCAGTTAGTAGGGCCTACCATTGACCATGGCTGTTCTGATGGTGCTTCTCTTCTGCCAGAACAGCCTCTTGAACATTACAACCTGGTATTAGCTTTTCTTCAGGGATTAAGGGAAGGGCTGCTGCCCTCACTTGGAAGAGGTGCCGGGCAGCAGTCTGGGAAAGCATTGTAAGGTGATCTGTAGAGAGTGGGCCAGGGGCTAACCTCCTTAAAGGAACAAAGCACAACTACAAGAGCAGTAGCAGAGCAGTCCCTGGCATAGAGCTGCCTTTCCCAGCTTCCCTTGCAGCCATTGTGGCCAAGTGACCAAGCTTCTGCCAACAGTGAATGAAGGGCAGGGCAGTGCATGGAAGGGAAAAGCCTCGGCTTTTGCCTTCTGCTCCTTCTCCCACCCGGTGGCGGTGCTGGAGCTCCCCTGTGAAGATGGCAAAGTTGCCAGGAAGCCTGGATCCCTGAATGTGCAATACAGAGCCACGCATAGACCTGGACCACCTACCCTGGATGGTTATATGAGAACGAAAGAAACTTCTATTTTTGTTTGAGCCACTGGATTTATTCATTCCAGCCTTTTACCTCAACTAATACAATGATTATCATCATTTAAAACATTGGAGTTATTTAGGAAATGATAATAATAACATGGGCTACCTGTAGGGAGGAGAAACTGAGGTTGGGGAGGGGTCGTGGGAGGAAGTGTCATTTTGTGTTTACTCCATATCTAGAATTGCTGAAATTTGAACCATATAAATGTAATATTTACTCAAAAAATTTAAAATAAAAAATTTCAACTCTACATCAATTAAAAAGCCTTAAAATGGAAATTATTCAGTTAAGGAGAAAGGTTGATCCTGCACCACAGAAGTTTGTCCGTGATTGGTGCTCAACCAGCACTTGACTCCCTTATCTACGAATCCTATGAACTGGGGAGAGGAGAAAGGGGATGGATAAAGCTGACAGAATGGAGCAGCCAAGGGAATCCCCGAGGGGAAGGCAGAGCTGCAGCACTCTGCCTGTCTCTTCCCAGGAGCACTCATTTGCATGCCAGCAGTTGGACTCCTCATCCCCCAATTAGACTGTGCATCGGTGTGAAGGAGATGGTTCCTGCATGCAGATTGATGCCACATCCATTTCCCCAGCATCCTAGGTGCCAAGATGGTATATTTTTTTAATTTAATTTTTTTTTAAATTTATTTATTTGTCAGAGAGAGAGAGAGAGCAAGCACAAGCAGACAGAGTGGCAGGCAGAGGCAGAGGGAGAAGCAGGCTCCCTGCCGAGCAAGGAGCCCGATGTGGGACTCATCCCAGGACACTGGGATCATGACCCGAGCCGAAGGCAGCCGCTTAACCAACTGAGCCACCCAGGCATCCCAAGATGATATCTTTTAATAGGAGGCGCTCCGAGAGACTTGTCCTGAATTTTTGGTTGGATGAGGAAGGTGACATTTTACGCCAACTGGAGGAGAATTCAGTTTTCATCTTTGTAACTTGGGTTCATATTTCCTGCCTCTTATATTTTATGGTGCTATGAAAGAATGATTTATTGTTTTCCTATTGATGATTTCCAACAAAGCTCCCATTTCAGAGACAAAAGGAAAAAGGCAGTGTAATATTGAGTGATTTTCTCCTTAGGGGCAAAATAGGAGTGCCTTTTTTTGTTTCCTTTTTAAAATATTTTATTCATTTATTTGAGAGAGAGAGAGAGAGCATGAGAAGGGGGAGGGTCAGAGGGAGAAGCAGACTCTCTGCTGAGCAGGAAGTGGGATTCTGGGACTCCAGGATCATGACCTGAGCCAAAAGGAGTTGCTTAACCAACTGAACCACCCAGGCATCCCTCAAAATAGGAGTTTCCTATTTAATATGGAGCTAGGAAGGGCATTGTGTGATTGATAGTTCAGTTTCCTCAAAATCTAATGAATATTTGAAATTACTATTTTATTCTTGGCTTTCTATTTTCTTTTACCATACAATGGCTCCTTTTATAAGCTCTGCCCCCTGGGAAAACACAGATGGCATTTCCCCCTCCCAGGTGCCCTTGAACTCCATGTATTTTTCCCAGGAGAGTTTGTCAGTTGAAATATTTGGTAAATTAGTAACAGAAAAAGGAATCAAATAGCTTCAGAACCCACTTTTTAATAGTTTGAAAGTGAGGACATTAAAAAAACCAATGCATTGTTGTTACCAGTTCAATTCCCTCAGTTTAATCACCCCCTTTGATTCTCAGTTGCCCACCAGACTGAGCTCCATGCTGGTCCCCGAGGGTCCCTGACACAGACCCTCCTAGCTTTACTGACCAGCATTCGCTCTGGGATTCATCCAGACCTATACCCAGACTGAGTGCTGCTGGTTCCTGGGGGGACACAGCCCATGACCTACCCCTCAGATGCTACCTTGTCATGAAGTAACCTCCCTCCATCAGCCAGACGCTGCAACCACAGTTGGTGGATTTGGGAGCCTGTCGCGTAGACGTAGTGGCACAGAGCTAGTCTTAACCATCTTTGCTGCCCCACAGCCTCTAGCCTTGCACCAGCACATAGTAGGTGCTTAGGAACGTGAATTGCACTGAGAGGCTTAAGAAATGAACCAAGGCCAGATTCTTCTTTGTCAAAAATGTGCTCTCTGACAGGGCTGGCACACCACAGCCTGCGGGCCAAGCCTAGCTGCTGCCTTTTTTGCAAGGCTCGTGAACTAAGAATGCCTCATGTTTTTAAATGGTTGGAAACAATCAAAAGAATATTTCATGACATTTGAAAATGGGGTGAAATTTAAATTTCAGCAATCATGAATCAAGTTGTATTGGAACCCAGCCACACCATTAGTTTACATCTTGGTTGTGCCGCCTTCCTCGTTTTACGGCAGAGTGGAGTCATTGCAGTGGTGATCATATGGCCCGCCAAATGTGAAATAATTCACTGTCGGTTTACAGAAAGTTTGCCAGCGCTGCTCTATAGGCTAACGTCTTCAGTTATACATAAACAATGAGTCTTGGAACACTACATTAAAAAGTAATGATGTATTATATGGTGACTAACATAAAACAATAAAAAAAATGGAAGTATTTGTTTTTACTCTTTCCCAAATCCACAGCTGTGCGAGGAGCATAAATGGCTATTATTTCCCATTTAAAAAATACTGTTTACTTGGGTGCTGGATGTCTTAGTCGGTTAAGCATCCAATTCTTGGTTTTGACTCAGGTCATGATCTTAGGGTTGTGGGTTGGAACCCTGTGTCAAGCCCTGCGTTGGGCTCCATGCTCAATGTGGAGTCTGCTTGTCCCTTCCTTCCTACCCCCACACCTGTGTACACACACTCTCTCTCATAACTAAATAAAAAAAATACCATTTACTATTTTGGAATTTTCTGAGCAAGAGCCCTATGCATGATAAGCCAGAAGTATTCAATTCCTACCATCCTCAAAACATTCAGCAGAGGTACCATTCAGTACCTCAAATAAGTACTCATGCTGTGCAGGTGTGGGGTGGCTCTCTGGAGATGTGCTGATGAGCAGGATTAACATAGTCTTTATCCTTGTGTTGCTAATGCTAATGTGGGGAAAATTAAACAACCCATAACACAAAGTATGATCATTGTTTTGATAGAGAAGGGACTCAGAGAACAGAAGGCAAGAATACTTTAGCTTGTCTAGGTAACATCAGGAAAGGCTTCTCAGAGGAGGTGACATTTCCAATGAGACCCAGAGGACGAGTAGGTATCATATTAGTGAAGAGTCTTTTACATGGCAGGAGACAAGCTTCCATCTTATTTAAGCTACTGTTATTCGAGCCTTTGTTATGTGCATCCAAACTTGTATCATAATGAATACATTCCTTTTTTAAAAAGTTTTTATTTTTATGTAATCTCTACCCCCAACATGGGGCTCAAACTCATAACCCTGAGATCAAGAGTTGCACACTCCACTGATGGAGCCAGCCAGGTGCCCCCATTCTGTGTACCGCTGTAGACACTTCCTTAAGCAATTGGAAGGACCTACTTCTCTGTGGGACTGGGAGTCCAAACCACTACATGGCCCAGTACAGGGAGGAGCTTTGCGTTCCAGGATAGAGGACTCTGGGTTGCTGGCTGCTTGGTTCTCTTTAGGGAGGTTTTCTTTGGTCGGCCCCTGAATATCTTAAAAACATAACAAGACTAGAAGTCCTCTTATGTGAGGAGGCCTCTGCACTGTCAGACAAGTTCCTCTTGGAACTTAACATTTATTCCAGAAGACTGTCTCAATCTCTGAGCTCCTTGACAAAACTCTCTTTTCTTCTCTCTTCTAAATTTCGCTTCCACGTTGGCCATGGAAGGGGTCCTACTTAATGGCCAGCAATCTGGTGGGAGTCTGCGTGCCACTTTTGTTTTCAGGGTGGAAAAATTGTTTCTCAGGCTTAAGGGATTTGCTTTGGGATAAGGCTGACAGGACTTACCTCTGGTGTTTCTTCCAACATCTGTCACCTAAATTCCAGGTAATTCAGACACCCCAGCCGATCTCAAAAACCAGGACAATGGAAAGTCTTAGGGAAATTAACATCATCTCTTTGAAGAACTTTACTAGGACTAAATACCAGATATTATTTTTTACTCTAAAAATCAGTGACAGCCTGTGCTCTGAATGAAGATGTGCTTTTTTCTTCCAGTGGCTCATTATTCAATTCAGATACTCACTTTGTCTTCCAGAGGAGTCAAGTAAATATGAAAAGTCAGCCCAATAAATTGGTCAGTATCCTGATGAATATGTTTTCATTAACTGGACCAATCAGTGATTCATATAAATCGATGAAGAGATGAAATAATGCTGGAATAATCGATCAGCTGTAAACCTTTCCAGAATATAATTAACCTCTTACAGATGCTTCCAGGATGTGTTGACTTTGTGATCACAAGTGAGAAAAGTGTGTAGTGAACATTTGTCATTTTTGGTTGTCCAGCATCTAAACACTCTTTCTATTTTCATGAGTGCAAGATGAATAGAGGTCAGGATCAGGCTTCCTACTCTGGAAGCTGGAGAGGAGCAGATAATCCAGGTTTGGACTCATTGGACCCATGTATGGATACTTGACCAAGGCTCAGCCAATCAGAGGCTTCTTCCCAAGACTTTGGCCCTTCAGGAAGTGGTAATGAGGCCAGAGACAGTCAAAGAGCATTCAAGTGGCTGGACGGAATTAAGACATCTGTGGGTGGGGGCGCCCGGGTGGCTCAGTGGGTTAAAGCCTCTGCCTTCGGCTCAGGTCATGATCTCAGGGTCCTGGGATCGAGCCCCGCATCGGGCTCTCTGCTCAGCAGGTGAGCCTGCTTCCTCCTCTCTCCCTCTCTGTCTGCCTCTCTGCCTACTTGTGATCTCTGTCTGTCAAATAAATAAATAAAATCTTTTTTTTTTAATTTTTAAAATTTATTTGTCAGAGAGAGAGGGAGAGAGAGAGAGAAAGCACAGGCAGACAGAGTGGCAGGCAGAGGCAGGGGGAGAAGCAGGCTCCCTGCCGAGCAAGGAGCCCGATGCAGGACTCGATCCCAGGACGCCGGGATCATGACCCGAGCCAAAGGCAGCCGTTTAACCAACTGAGCCACCCAGGCGTGCCAATAAAAAAAATCTTAAAAAAAAAAAAAAAAAAATCTTAAAAAAAAAAAAAGACATCTGTGGGTGGTGTGACAAGTGTTGGGGGCCGATGATACCAGAACCAGCACCCTACAAGGACTGAACCTCTGGTGGGATCTTGACTGTGCCATGAGTTCCTGTTTCCAAGACTAATTCTCCAGTTTCCCTGAAATTGTTTGACACACCCAATGTCTTTCCAATAAATTTCTTTTTTGTATAAGTCAGCCAGTGTTGGTTTTATTATTCCAAACTGGCTGTTTCATACTCTATGTGAAAATAGGATATGTGATATTATCCCATACCTGGTCCATTTCTGGACCAGGAAGAATTAATTTTAAAACTACAGTTACGTTAAGGGTCCAACTGACAGGAAAGCATATATTTTACAAAGAATGTTGAGTTGTAACATGTTTGTTCAGTGCACTTAATTGCTGCTCATTCTTTGAAAGGACAAAGGACCAATCAGAGACAGGCCACAGTCTCCGAGAGCCTGACAGAAAGGCAGTGGTGTTTTAGGATTCAAAGGGACCTTTGAAACCATCTCATCCAAACCCTTTATTTTACAAATGAGAAAATTGAGGTTCAGGCTGGCTAAATGATTTACCCCAAATTGCATAGGCAATTATGGAAGAACAGGGATTGTAATCAGACACCCACTCCTAGAGAATTGTTTTATTTGGCCGGAAAGACAGGCAGGGTGAAGAAGGGGGTGGCAAAGACAGGTATCTAGTTTGCGGAACTGGGATCAGAGAGTGTCTATTTGGTTCCAAGGCCAGGGCAGTCACAGAATCAATGCATGGGGTCAGAGTGTTGCCACACAGAAAGGCTGGCTGGGGGTCGAGGTGTTGCTGGAATGCAGGGTTGGCTAAGAACAGGATAGTCTCAACGCTAGAGCCAAACCTGAATTTCTCTCATCCCTGAGATGTGTGGACAATTAGCTTAAGTGTTTAAACACTTTTTTTTTTAACCGTGTAGGAAATGGTTTCTTTCTGAAACTCTCATGAATCCAACTTTGATTCCCTCTTTTTTTGGTCTGGATATTGACAAGCCTAGTAGAATCTCATTGCAAATGGACTTCTCACCGGTTGGTGACACTATCTAGTTGATAGGTAGAATTATCCCTTCAGTTTGAGATATTTGCTTTACTTTGTTGGGCAGATAATAGGTTATATGGACATCTCCCCCCCCCCAAAATGAACTAATAAATTATTTAGAAGGATGGAATTTGACTCCTTTAGGCTTGAAAATCAACATTTTTAAATAAATCTGCTTTGGGGCCCCTGGGTGGCTCAGTCAGTTGAGCATCTGCCTTTGGCTCAGGTCATGATCCCAGGGTCCTAGGATTGAGTTCCGCCTCTAGCTGTCTGCTCAGCGGAGAGCTTGCTTCTCCCTCTCCCTCTAACCTTCCCCCCAATCTTGTTCTCTCTCTGTCTCTCTCAAGTAAATGGATGAATAGAATCTTTTTTTAAAAAGTGGGTTTTGGGGCACCTGGGTGGCTCAGTGGGTTAAAGCCTCTGCCTTCAGCTCAGGTCATGATCCTGGGGTCCTGGGATCGAGCCGCACATCGGGCTCTCTGCTCCGAGGGGAGCCTGCTTCCTCCTCTCTCTCTCTCTCTCTCTGGCTGCCACTCTGCCTACTTGTGATCTCTGCCTGTCAAATAAATATTTAAAAAAAAAATAAAAATAAAAAAAATAAAAAGTGGGTTTTATTTTTAAAAAAGTAATTAAATAAGCCGCTTTCTCGAGCATCACTACCATACAGCATACTTTCATGTCACATTATTGACAGATTAGATGTTTCCAAAGCACTGATGTATTTCAGGATAACCCATCTCTTCTGTATGATATTGCCACTTAAAGTTGCTTTTTGTTTACCATTTGATACATGCCCAACATAAATCTACTTCCTCTTTTTTAAAGTCACGTTGCTGGATGAGCAAAGGATCTGCAACCCAAGCTGGTGACTCTGCTGGGAATAGGGGTCTCCCAGAACAGAGAAGACTAGAGAATCTGGGCAAGATTGGGACAAGCCTTAGTGGGAGAAGTCCAGCACAAGCTTTGCCAGGAAGGAGAGCTGAGACGAGAGCTGTTCTTGCAAGGCTGAGGTCATAGACAGCTCCTACTTAACAAATATGCAGAAGGAAGAAAGAAAACTAAGGGGTGAACACCCGGTTAATACACTATATTTAAAAAAATTTTTTTAAACTTTGAAAATATTTGGTGAGCATTTTACAATGTAAAATAGTAGTGTGATGAAAACAAGTAATTGTTATATTCTACATTAACGTAATGTTTAGGTGATGATAACTAATCATGGTACAATAGGATTCTTTGATGGCTTATGGATTTAAGTCAGGGGTGTTCCATTTCTTAAAGAATGAGGAGGTTAAGAATGAGAACATTAACTAAGAATTACTATCACTTTCGGTTTTGCTTTCAACTCAAAGGAAAGAATTTTATTTATTTTTTAAAGATTTATTTATTTATTTGAGAGAGAGCACGAGTGGGAGGGGTAGAGGGAAAGGGAGAGAGAATCTCTAGCAGACTCCATGCTGAGCGCCCAGCCTGATGTGAGGCTTGATCTCAGATCTCCTGATCCTGAGATCATGACCTGAGCCAAAACCAAGAGTCAGTTGCTCGACCAACTGCGCCACCCAGGTGCCTCTCAAAGGAAATAATTTTAAAGCACAAGCATGCAGTGTTAAAATGAATTATGAAGCCTTCATACAAATGTCATACATTCCATATCTTCAAATTCTGTGGAAAGCTATCTGTGTGTTATGGCTTCCTGGAAAAGAAAGCTCCTTTTCTTTTTGGTCAGAACCCCTTTATAGTGGCTGAATTCTTAGGGTTCCTTGATCCCAGTTAAGGCTGATTATGTTGGTGGGGCGTCTGAGCTTTGGTTTTGGCTCAGGTTGTTATCTCAGGGTCGTGAGATCAAGCCCCACCAAGGGCTCTGTGCTTAGCTCAGAGTCTGCTTAAGACTGTCTTCCCTCTCCCTGCCTCTTCCGCTTATGCGCTCTTTCAAATAAATAAATAAATCTTAAAAAAAAAAAGCCCTCTCCTTCTCGCTCTGCCCTTCCCATCTGCACTCTCTCTCTCTCCAAATAAATAAATTAATTTTAAAAATTGATTATGTTTGTGACTAGGTAAGAGAGTTCACCCAGGTATTCTGTGCAGTTTTCAAGATCTTATGCAAGGTAAGACAGTGACTGAATTCTAATTTGAGAAGACCAGGAAGACGTTCCTAGGATTCTAATAGGTTCCAGTTTGCCATCTTGACCAGCATTTGGTAATGAGTTAATCAGCGTGGATGGAGTTGCCACTGGGCAGGTCATTTCTTAGAAGCAGACTGGGCACATTCCTTCCTCCGAGCTCTTGCTTGCACATTTTGTCCTTTCCTGCCTCCTCTTCTCCACTGCACTTTTCTAAATCTTGTAGCTCCTTGCCAACGCTGCGCACCTCCTCCGTGGGGCCTTTGCTGACCATCTCAAGCACTGTGACATACCCCTTTCCTGCGCTCCTATAATACTTGTAAGTAGCAGTCATTTGATCCTCGCTTTGTATGCAGACTTCTCTTTATGTGCCTTCTTGACAAAATGCTAATCTCTAACATCCAGGGTCCTATCTCCCATCTCTCCATGGCCAACAAGGCCACCTCAGTGCAGGCAATGAGCAGTGGATGCTTGATTGACAGCCCCACTCAGCATGGTGGCTCATTTGAAACTCTGTAGGAGAAAAGAAAAAACCCAGCATGCAGAGAAGAGGGCTGCCTAAAGATTTCCAAATCCAAACTCAGCTTGGCACTTATGTTGGGATTTCCAAGATATTCCCATAATCTCGTCATAAATATCCTGTTAGGTTAGGCTGACATGAAAAGGCATCTATTACTTGCCTTACAAAGACACATGGACCTGACAAAATGACATAAGGTTCTGGAATGTGGGTGTAAAAGGCAATGTATAACTTCCCAGGTGATCACAGATTTGAATAGGAAGCCTTGGGAGCACTGGAATTGATTAAATGACTCAGAAAGCTTTTACTGAGTCTTGAGTGCAGGGCAAGATTCTAGTTATCTGAGTATAGCAGATGTTTTCGGAGCTCACATCATATCCCCTTGGGCCCCCCCAAATTTTAGTCCAGCCCCAATGACCTAATAGTGACATTGAGAATGCACGCTTTATTATTATTTTTTTAAGATTTTATTTATTTATTTGACAGAGAGAGAGAGCACAAGCAGGGGGAGCAGCAGAGGGAGAGGGAGAATCAGGATCCCCACTTAGCAAGGACACAATGTGGGGCTTGATCCCAAGACCATGCGACATGACCTGAACTGAAGGCAAATGTTTAACTGACTGAACCACCCAGGTGCCCCGAGAATGTACCCTTTAAAGAATTTTCATCCTTTTCTGCTTTATTCCCTCATTTCTGCTTCCTGGGATCACATCCCAAACAAACTATGTGTTTCCAGACCTTGTCTAGGCTCTGCATTAGGGGCATCTTGAGCTAAGACAGAGAGATACATAGGATATGGTATTTGTTCATAAGGCTCTTATAAGCTTAGATGGAGTATTTGGACACATATTCTTGGAAACAAGGAAAATAAAAGGCAGATTTCAATTAAATGACACACAAGTGGTACAGATTCTAGTCCATTATGATTGATACAGATTGTATTAAATTTTAGTAATAATTCTTCCAGCTCTGGTAGCTCTAACTAGGAAGATTTGGTTCTTCCAGAATTATTATTTCTTTTGATATTTTATTAATCTCATATCTTACTAAAGTGTTCTGTTCTTAGCTAAGTATGAAGAGGTGGGATTGGGTACATTTTGTACCACATTCTTAGTGATCTGTAATTATATCCTGTCATTCAAATGCTATTCTATTCAACTTTGCAAAGCTTAAACATCCCTTAACATTTTACTTCTCCTAATACTAAATGGAACACTTAGGTGTTCACAAATTATCTTGGAACATGTCATGAGAATAAACAAAATGAATTGAAGTTATCATTTTGTACTTGGGGCCAATTATTTTAAAGGAAAAAAAGAAAGGGAACTTAATTTTTTCATCGCAAAACTAATATAATAATATTTTAAAAATTGGGGAATGAATAAATACATCACCCATAGAAGCATACTATTAAAATTTTTTATTTTATTTTTGCAAATTTTTATGATTGGCCATATTACAGATATATTTTTTTACGCAATTGTAACACTCAAAAATTTTTGGTTTGAATTCCTTATTGAGGCAATTTTGGAGCTTCAAGAAGTCATCTTGAGAAACCTGTTCATCACATATAGTATTTTGGGATTATAGGCCTTCATTATCCACTAGACAGAGTTCTAAGGGAAGGCGGTTTTCCTGATTCCCTTTCTTGAGTCACCTATGTCTTCTAGCCTCTTCTAGATCAAAGGATCTTGATAGCCATGTTTATGAAGGAGGTCACTATTTCTTAAAGTACCAAGCTTTTAAGATGTTTTAATGATTTTTTTCAAAGCTTTAAGAGAAATATGCACCATGGAAGCAAGGCAAAATATGCACCATGAAAGCAAGGCATTGCTTGGATTTGCATTTCAGAGTCTGGGAAGACCCTTCTTTACTCTTACGTTTTCATTTTTATTTTCTTCCAAGTCTTATGATAAAAAGAATTTACCTTTAGGATGATGGTGGGCCTTAGTGTGGGTTTTCGGCATTTATTTTCACTCTGCTTCAGTGAAATTTTACTGTGAATACAGCACCTTCAGTCCTCCTTCAATACCTCCAATCCTCGGGAGTTTTTCTTTTATTATTTCTTTTATAGTTTATTTGTTTCCATTTTCTCTATTCTGGTTTTTTTATCTTATATTTTTAGCATATTAACCCTCCTGAATGAATCATGTATATAATTTCTCTCCTATTATGTATCTTTGTCTTTTCTACTTTTGTCAGGATTTTGTCAGATTTATCTTTCAACTTTATTTCAATACTACTATTATATTTAAAATTTTTATTCATTAACTTTTAACAACTGAGATTTATTGAAAATATCAGAAGAAAAGACTTCATATACACAGTTGCCAGCAGAACCAGGCAGCTCAGTAGTCTAATAAAAGGTGGCTTATCAGGCAGTCTGTTGAATGGAATATGCAGCTAGGAAAGCTGAAACATAACCAGGATACACCGATCGTCGATTTTTTTTCTTTTCTTTTCCTTATTGAGAACTAACACCACAGTTTTTAATTTCCAAGAACTCTTTTCCTGAATATTTTTTCTCTGTAGAATTGGTCTTTTATTTCACAGATACATTATCTTGTTTACTCTAAGGCTATTGATAAGATCATTTTGAAATTCTCCTCTTTTAATTTCCTCCGAGTTCCTATTTTCCACATCACATTGTCACGATTTTAAATCTACTGGAAGAGTCTTTAACAATGTAAGCAAAGTTCCCGGAGTTTGATTTCATGGCCTCTGATGGGCTCCACTAGGGTTAATTGCTCATTTTTGGACCAGGTACTGCGTAGGGAGATGCAGATGTCACAGTTGGTTGGGGGTGGATCAGTGTTCTTCCTCTAGCGCCAGACAGCGCTATCAGAACTGAAAGTGAGAGAGAGAGGTCTTCTAAGAAGCCGAAGAAGCTGTTACTAGGAAAAGAGCTAAGGGATATTGGATGGCCAAAAATAGTAAATATATACACTGAAGTGCCTGGCACTGGGGTTTCCTCTGCAACACGCTGGCCCAGACCTCAAAAAGCCAGTCTCAGAATTCCGGCAGTGACTGCTTACTCTCAATTTCAAGGCACCCAGCTAATATCCAGACATCACTACTTTTTCACAAATCTTACTTTATGCCGAAGTCTAGCTTCCTTCAGCTTCTTCTGTGATCTCTGTCCTTGGGCAGGCCTTTGAGTTAAGTGAAGGCAGTACTCATGCTCCCAGGTCTGTCTTTTCAGACTCAGCATCTCCTGTTGCTATAGCTATTCCTCGCTTGACAGCCTTTTGAATCCTTTCTCTATCTTAAATCTCTCTTTTTTCCTCCGGGTTTGTGCATTCTGGTGGAGCACGAACAGCCTAGATCCTAGAGTACTATCATGGAGCACAGTTGATTCAAACTGTTTCTGAGTGTAACCTAGGAGTATGTAAATAACTCACTTATTCACTCACTAAATGACAACTTATTTACTTATGCACTCACTATTGAGCTACTACAGGATAATAATAATAATAATTCTTAAACCTGGAACACGAGTCCACCAGAACCACTAATGAAACCCACAGATCCTGCTTTTGTTTGGTGGCCCTGAGCAGCGGAGCTCATTGGCCTTCGCCTGCCCTTGCTGTTGTCCCCAGCCAGGGCCCTCACTGTCGCGGTCATTTATGGTGGCACCTGAGGCTACAAGGGTTGGTACCTTAATTTCAAGAAGTTAGATGATGAGTTCCCCAGATGCCTGGACATCTGCAGCAAGAGGGCTCCCCAGGCCACCAGCTATGTGGACATGGAAGCTGGTGGTCGCCATCAAGGCCACCTTGGCGCAGGGCTAATATGCCCTGAAGGCCAAATCCAGTGACCTTGGCCCAGCCCCTGTGGCAGATGCTTCAGGACAGGAAGGACTGAAATGTCTTGTGGATGCCTGGGCTTTCCCTGACGTCCTTGCAGCCACCTTGTGGGAGCAGAGATTGATGGCTCTGGTCCCTGCCCTCATGAGTGTGTGTGTGTGTGTGTGTGTATGCGCGCGCGTGTGTGCACGTGCCCGGGAGTTTAGCTTTGCACCATGCCTGCCTTGCTCCTTCCTCTCCCCACATTTCCCCATATCCCCGTATCCCCCAGCCCTGTGATTACTTTCCGGCATTTGGGGTGATCAGGTTTGGGGGTTCCTTCTCAGGGAGTGGCCGAGAGAGGCATCTGGGTGAGTGAGCTGCAGATTTCAGTAGTGTTGGCAATGGTTCACTCTTCAGTAAACATTGCATGAGTTTAACAAGGAAGGAAGGAAGTGAAACATCCTGATAGCCAGGCCACACACCAGACCAAAACTGGGCTCTCTGGGATAAGAAAGATGAGAACTCAGGCATTTTTTAATCTCCCCAGGTGATCCTACTGTGGAGCTAGAGTGATCCCCACTGTTCTACTATGTAACAGACCTCCGTAAAAATATAATCGCAGTGCTAACAGGTTTTTTTAATGTATGTTTTTTAGAAAATGAATTTGAAGCCTACTTGGATCATTTGCCTCTGGCTAACTTTATTCCCTTTGTGTAAAGACTATTCTTCAAGTCACGTCAGGGAAACCTAAGGCAAAGTAGCCAGTTGGCCACGTGTATTTATTGAAGTTTCTGAAAAAAGTGATTATATCAATACTAGTTAAGGCCTTCCTTTTATGTAATTTTTTCAGTTTGGTTGATAACTCCTAGAGGATAATGCCTGAGTTTATTTAATGGACCTCACAGCATCAAGAGTAATATTATGTTTCGGCTTTTGAAATTACTTTGAAGAGCTTTTAAAATTATTTTCAACCAAAAATGTAGTCTTTTAGGACTATAAATTAGAAGCCATCTGTGAAGCTGCTGAGTTTTATAGAAAAGCCTTCATTTAGATTGACATTTATCTTGTAATGTGGCAATAGAAAAAATTCTGAAACATTTGCAGAACAAAGGTTAAGGCCAGACTTACTCAGTGTGATGTTTATAAAGCATAAATCTGTACAGAAAGGGGGTAGATTTATTATTTATGTTTAACTACAGTGTCTATTGTGCATTGCAAAATCTCATATTAAATAAAGTAGATTCACTGAGGAAAAGGGGAAAGGAGGGAGGTTGAGAATAAGGGAGGGAGGAAGTCTAGTGAATCTTTGTGGCAGCCTTCTTTAAACTGTCTTCTGACATTTCCTGACTTTAGAACATTTTTGCCAATTTTTATTTTGAATATTTTCAAACATGGAGAAAAGTTGAAAAGAATCTTGCAGTGACATCTGTATATCCCTACATATCTCTAATGCCTGAAAACCAGGAGGGCTGATGGTGTAGCCTTTATTCAAAGGACAGCGCGCTTGAGATCCAGGAAGAACCCGTATTTCAGTTCAAGTATAAAAGCAGCAACAAAAAGTGATATTCCCCTTCAAAGGCAGTCAGACAAAAAGAATTTTCTTTTAATTTGGGGCAAGGTCAACCTTTCATTCTATCAGGTCTTCAACTGATAGGATGAGGCCCACTCACTTGAGGAAGGTAAACTCTCTATCTGTTTAAATGCTAATCTAATCCAAAAACACCCTTAGAGAAACATCCAGACTAATATTTGACCAAATATACCTGGAGATTTTGGGGCTCAGTTGACACATAAAATTATTAATTGTATTAGTTATCTATTGCTGCATGAAAGTATTATTACGCACTTTGCAGCCTAAAGCAACACATATTTGTTATCTCATGATTTCTGTGAGTCAGGATCCTGGGCATGGCTTCGTTGGGTCCTGTTCTTAGTGTCTCACAAGGCTGCACAAGATGTCCACCATGGCTTTGGTCTCATCTGAGACTTGACTGGGAAGGGATCTCTAAGTTCACTCAGGTTGTTGGCAGACTTCAGTTCTTTGAGGGCTCATCTTTCTTTTTTTGTTTTCTCTTTCTTTCTTTTTTTTTTTTTAAGATTCTATTTACTTATTTGACAGAGACAGTGCATGAGCAGGGGGACTGACAAAAGGAATGAGAGAAGTAGACTCTCTGCTGATCATGACCTGAGCCAAAGGGAGACACTTAACCGACTGAGCCACCCAGGCACCCAGAGGGCTCTGATTTCTTGCTGGCTGTCAGCTGGAAGCCATCCTCAGCTCCCAGAGGCCACTACCGTTCCTTGCCATTGGGATTCCCTGACATGGCCAATTACTTCCTCAAAGGTAACAAGGGGTAGGACAGAAGCCACCATCTCATGTAATTTAATTATATAATCATGTGCATAAACATTCATATCCTGTCACCTTCACCATATTTTATTGTCTAGAAGCAAGTCAGAGGTCCTGCACACACTCAAGGAGAAGTCACATAAGAGCATGAACACCATGAGGCGGCGATGATGGGACCTACTTTAAGCCTGTGCACCACAATTCTTTATTTAGACTTAAGAATTGTTCATATTTTGCCATATTTGCCTTCTCTCTGTCTCTACACACACACACACCCACACACTTTTGCTGAACTTTTTTTTTTTTAAAGAGTTTATTTATTTATTTGACGGACAGAGATCTCAAGTTGGGGGAGAGGTAGGCAGAGAGAGAGGGGGAAGCAGGCTCCCCACTGAGCAGGGAGCCTGATGTGGGGCTCAATCCCACGACCCTGGGATCATGACCTAAGCCGAAGGCAGAAGCTTTAACCCACCGAGTCACCCAGGTGACCCGTCTGCTGAACTTTTAAAAATTACTTGTCATGATTAATATTACCCTCTAAATACTCATTAATCTCCTAATAATACTGCATTTCTATATAACTATGATACTATTTTCAAGAAAATTAACAATTCCTTTCAAGAAAATTAACAATAATTCCATTCAATCATTTAATATTCAGATCAGGTTCAGATATCCCCAAACACATCTTCTGTAAATTTTTTTATTAATTATTTTTATTAACATATAATGTATTATTTGCCTCAGGGGTACCGATCTGTGAATCGTCAGGCTTACACACTTCATAGCACTCACCCTTTCACATATCCTCCCCAATGTCCATAACCCAACCACTCTCTCCATACCCCCTGTCCCCTCAGCAACCCTCAGTTTGTTTTGTGACATTAAGAGTCTCTTATGGTTTGTCTCCCTCCCGGTCCCATCTTGTTTCATTTTTTCCTTCCCTACCCCCAACCCCCCGACTCTGCCTGTCAAAGTCCTCATATCAGGAAGATCATATGATAATTGTCTTTCTCTGACTTATTTCGCTCAGCATAATACCATCTAGTTCCATCCACATCATTGTAAAAGGCAAGATTTCATTTCTTTTGATGGCTGCATAGTATTCCACTGTTGTGGAATGTGTCCAGCTATTGTGGACATTGCTGCCATAAACATTGGGGTACACGTGCCCCCTTTGGATCCCTACATTTGTGTCTTTAGGATAAATACCCAGTAGTGCGATTGCCAGGTCATTGGGTAGCTCTATTTTCAACTTTTTGAGGAACTTCCATGCTGTTTTCCAGAGTGGCTGCAACTTTTGTAAATTTTTGAAAACCAAGATTCAGTCATATTTCATTTATTACATTTGATCATTTCATTTTAGTTTTTTAGTCTACCTTAGGTATGCCACCAAATTTAAAAAAAACTTGGATTCTATTATACACACAGAAAAGTACAAAAATCATTGGAAATGGTAGCCAGCATTGTAAGAAAGAAAAAGAAAAATGGGTCTAAAATTGTAAAAGAAGAAAGAAAACTCTTTGCAGATGACATGATTGTGTATCTACAAAGACAACCTCAAAGAATCTGTAAGCCATTACCATAAAAAATTCAGCAAGATCTCTTGATATAAGGTCATTGTACGGAAATCATTTCTACGTATTAGCAACAAAAAATGAAAATGAAATGTTAAAAAATATCAATTATAAAACCAGGACAAAGCTGCAAGTTCCCAGAAACAAACCCAACAGAACATGTGTAAGACCTCTCCTCTACACTAAAAACTATAAAATGTTGATGAGAGAAAATAGAGATGACCTAAATAAATGGAAAGATGTTAATTTTTCAAAAATTGATCTTTCAATTCATAATAATGCCAATCAAAGGTCCAGCAGGTATTTTTGTGGAAATTGGCAAGTTGATTCTAAAATTCATGTGGAACTGCAAACCATCAGGTGAGGTAATGTTGAATAAGAACAAATTTGGAGGATTTATACTGTAAAATTTCAAGACTGACAATAAAGCTAGAATAATCAAGATGCTTTGGTATTAGCTTAAGGAAAGACAAATAGTTCAATGGAGTAAAAGAGAGTCTAGAAATATATGCAAGCATATATCGTCCCTTGATATATGACAAAAGCACCACTGCAATCCAGTGGGGAAAGTATAACCATTTCATAGACGGCCTTGGAGCAAAGGGGTACTTATGTAGAAAAAAAAAAAGGAAACTTGATCCCATCTCACATCATATGCAAAAATTAATTTCAGGTGGATCACAGACCTGGAGCTGGGAAGTGCAACAATACAATCTCTAAAGGAGAACAGGGGAAGGGGTCCTCCTGAACATAGAGAGGCAAACATTTCTAAAACAGTAAACAGAAAGCATTAATCATAACGGAAGAAAAAACCCTGATAATTGAACTTCATTAAAATAAAGCATGTCTGTTCACGAGAAGACACAAGTAGGAAAAAAAAAGAAAGCCAAAGATTGAGAAGATTGCTTCAGCGCTTCTATTTGACTAAGTTCTCAGATATCCAGAACACATGGAAATACAAATCACCAAAAATAAACAAAGAAAAAAAATAAAAACAACTGAAACTTTAAAAAATGGGCAAAAGCATTAACAATCATTTTATAAACAACTATTCCCAAATGACTGATAAACATATGGAAAGGAGTTCAACATCATTGGTTATAAGAGAAATGCAAATTAAGCCCACAATGAAATACCATTACACACTCCTCAAAATGGCTAAAATGAAAATGATGACAAATTTAAGAGCTGATGAGATTATGGAAATGTTGAATTCGGCATATATTTGCTGGTGAGACTAAAGCTGGTACAACCACTTTGGAAGAGTGTTTGGCGCCCTGTACTAAAGCTAAGCATACGCCTGCCCAGTGACTCGGCAAGTCCACTCTAGAGAGTCTGTGTGCACCAAAGGGATGCAGAGGAATAATTCATAATGCTAAACTAGGAACACCCCAAATATCCACTGTCAGGAGAATACAAAATATAATGTGCTATATTCATATGATGGACTACTATATAATTAAAAAACCACTACTGATAGATACAGCAATAAAGATGAACGTGACAGCCATTATGCTGAGCAAAAAAAAAGACACCAGTCAGACACAGAAGTCCGATGGAATTCATAGGAAAAATTAATCAAATGAAATAGGACTTGGAATAGTGTGTGTGTGTGTGTGAGAGAGAGAGAGAGAGAGAGAGAGAGACAGACTGGGAAGGTTATCATGGAACTTTCTGAGATACTGAAAATGTTTTATATCTTGATGTGGGTGGTGGTGACAGGGTGCATATAAGTCTAAAAATCCATCTAATGGTATACATTAAGATTATTGCACTTTATGGGGTGCCTGGGTGGCTCAGTCATTAAGCGTCTGCCTTGGGCTCAGGTCATGATCCCAGGGTCCCGAGATCGAGCCCCACATCAGGCCCCCAGCTCAGTGGGAAGCCTGCTTCTCTCTCTCCCACTCCCCCTGCTTGAGATCCTTCTCTCACTGTGGCTCTCTCTGTGAAATAAGTATTTATTTCAATAAATCGTGAATACAATAAATAAATAAGTATTTATTTCACAGAGAGAGAGAGAGATCACAAGTAGGCAGAGAGGGAGAGGGAAGCAGGCTCCCTGCTTGAGCAGAGAGCCCGATGCAGGGTTTGATCCCAGGACCCTGAGACCATGACCTGAGCTGAAGGCAGAGGGTTAACCCACTGAGCCACCCAGGTGTCCCTAAATAAATAAAATCTTAAAAAGGAAAGATTATTGCACCTTATGAATGTCACCGTGTGTGTTTACCCCACAATAAAAAAGTTGTAAAAGAAAATAAATATAAACAAACCCAAAGTTTATAACTTCAAATTTTCCCAAATTGAACAGCCCCTGCTCTTTTCCCATCACTGTCCCCCTAAGTGTAACTATGATCATGATTTCCAACACCATAGATTAGTATTGCCTGTTTATGAATTTTATGTAAGATAAACTTTAGAGTATTAATTCTGTTGTTTGTTTATTTTACCAAACATATTTGTGAAATTTGTCTCCTCTGTTATGTGTAGTTGAAGTTCATTTATTCTTGCTGTGTAACATTCCACGTACGACTGTACCAACATTTATCCATGCCGCTGTTGAAGGGGGTTTGGGTCGTTTCTAGTTTATGGCATTGATCATTTTTAGGGTCCAGTCTGGTTTTCCTAAAAATTGTCCAACATTCTGCTTTTATGATGGTACCACTTGACTTGTTCCTTTATCCTCTATATTTATAGTAAATTGGAATTTGTGTCTGGAGGCTTGTTCCAAATCCGATTCAGTTTTACAGTGCATTTCTGACATAGTTCTTATTTCTCATGATGTAAGCAGGGCCATTTGCATCTTTTTCCATGACGTTTTTTGTCCATTTTTCTATCAGCTATTTTCTATTCCTCAGTACTTTTTATATATTGTGGAGATGGAAACGTTTTTTAAAAATGTACTTGCTTACCCAAATTTCAATCCTTGTATTTTCTCTGAGTACTCACTATGAAACATTCTGAATTCATTAAAAGAGAAATGACTCTCGGAGTGCCTGGGTGGCTCAGTGGGTTAAAGCCTCTGCCTTCGGCTCAGGGCATGATCCCAGGGTCCTGGGGTTGAGCTCCGCATTGGGCTCTCTGCTCAGCAGGGAGCCTGCTTCCTCCTCTCTCTCTGCCTGCCTCTCTGCCTACTTGTGATCTCAGTCTATCAAATAAATAAACAAAATCTTAAAAAAAGAAGAAATGACTTTCTCTGGGTCTTTTTCTACTGAAAAGCTGGAATACATGAGATGTCCACTTTCATCCCCAAATATTTCATCCCCAAATATAGCCTTGACAGATACTGTACACACTTCACTGTGAATATGGTAAATATGGTTGGGTTTTTCTTCATGTTTCTGTGGTGCCTGGCCTGCTCCATGCCACATTGCTGCCTGTTCTGGAACCCAGGTTGAGTAAACATGGTTTCCCTGTCCTCAGAAGGCCTTGCTCTTTCTCTCCATATTCACAGGGATTTACTTCAGCTGTGAACATCTTTGCTTCCGCCTGTGACTTCCTTTCCCTTCACCTCCACTGTGAGGTGGGCCACCCTCCTGATTCCTTCCCTCTTGCACCTTCCTCTCTGCTGTGGAGCCCTCAGGGGTGTTCTCCATCTCCATCACTTACCTTTCTCACTTCTGTCTTCAGTCTCTGCTTCATTGATATCTTTCAGCTAGCCTATAAGTATATATTTTCCTCCTTCTTAATCCTTCTCCGGAACAAATGTTTCCCAGTGCAGTTTCTCGCGTCCACAATGGGGATAGCCAAGTATTTTACTTAGGCAGAGCAGTAGGAGTTGGGGATCAGGCCAGAGCCTCATGGAGCCCATTACTGAGCCTTTCAGAGAACACCCACCCCTAATGAGCCTTCCCTGTGCCACAGACTTTGAAACTACAAATTATCCTTACCCTGGGCCAGATCAGATTCTTAGTTAAGGGAAGCTACCACTGAACCTTGTCAGGGAATAATGATTTATTCTGTCTTTGCCTTTATACTCCTAGGTGGCAGGACAGGAGCAAGCAGCTTCTCTTGGGGAGGGTGGGGTTTCTTCGGATAAAAATGAGTTTTCCTTTACTGTCCTCACTCTGCACACAAGTGTCTGCTCATGGTCCCCATATGGTCCTTTCACTCTCACACTGCACCTTCTCTGGACCCATCATCTCAGAGGCTTCCACATTTTGATGTGTCCATGTCTAGACCTCCATCTGGCCTCCAGTGTTGAGCGACAGGCCTGCTGCGGAGCCACTCACCATCCTTCACAGTCCAGAGGCACTTCAAACTCCACCTGCCCAAATTAATGTCTCCCTGTTGGCTTCCTTTTGAAGCTCCTCTCTCTGGGGTTCGGCATCCCTCCCTCTAGTGTCTCAGGCTTGAAACGTGGGAGTGATCTCCTCCTTTCTCTTCCAACTTCCAAGATTATTGCTTGATCGTTTGACAAAACAATCACCAACTTCTGCCAGTTCTACCTTTTAAAATTCTCTGGAGGGGCGCGTGGATGGCTCAGTGGGTTAAAGCCTCTGCCTTCAGCTCAGGTCATGATCCCAGGGTCTTGGGATAGAGCCCCACATCGGGCTCTCCCCTCAGCGGGGAGCCTGCTTCCTCCTCTCCCTCTCTGCCTCTCTCTCTGCCTGTCTCTCTGCCTACTTGTGATCTCTGTATGTCAAATAAATAAATAAACTCTTTAAAAAAATTCTCTGGAGATGCTCACCTACTCTCCTACCCACTATTGTCTCTTAAGTTCAGGTCCTTGTCCTCCCTTCTTGAGACCATCATATCTGTGTCTACTGCCTCGTTGCCTCTGGTCGCCCCTTTCTAGTCCAGACTTCCTCTGTCCTCTATCATGCTCATTATAAAAAGTAAATCTGAGCTGATTCAGATTAATTACTGAGATTAATCCATTACTCTAAATTCTTTCATGACTCCCCATGGGGCATGAGGCAAAATTAAACTACATAGCAAGGCATCCAAGATTCTATGTGATAATCTGGCCTCTTGCCATACTTCTTAATGTTCTAGCAATTCTAGAGTGTACCTACTTTTTGGAACTCTCCATAATCTTTACAACTTCTTTGCTTTGCATGTTATTTTCTTTGCTTGGAATATCCATAGTCCTTCCTCACCCTATATCCTCTCCAATGGTTGAACACCTGACAAACTCCTTTCCATCCTTTAAATCTCACCTCAGCTATCACCTCCTCTGAGAAGTCTCCTCAGCCAAGCTGCGGTTTCCTTTCCCACTTGTCCTGCTCTACCTGCTAATTTGTGCTTTTGCACCATCACCGTTTACTTGCATGTTTGTTTCTCAGATGAACCATGAGCTCCTTGAGATCAGAAACCGTGTCTTATCTTTGGATTGCAAGTGCTGGTGTGATTTATGAAGATGCTCAAGAACTTTTTAATGAATGAAGGAAGGAATCTTAAAATGGGTCTGCAATGGGGCTTCAGGGGGGAGGGGAGGGGCTGCGTTTTCATAGATAGGATCTTGCTTGATCCTGGACTGTAAACTCCATATGGGCTGATGCAACAGTTTTGCTCACACCTGTATCCCCATTGCTGAGCACAGTACCTGGAAAGTATATAGTAGCTCAATAAATAACATTGGATACATGAATGGTAACTCTGTGGGCTGGCATGGGTACTACCATCATAATGTAGTGGAAGAACCGGGGTCTTGGGGAGGTTAAGTAACCTGCTCAAGTGTTGGACAAAGCAAGCCTCAGAGTGACTGACCTTGCAACCCTTTCAGAGAGGAAGAGAAGTAGGCTGCTCAATGCACTTGGTTGACCCGGGGAGGGCCTTTGTTCCACAAGGCCAACCCCTATTGGGCTATTTTAAGGCCTGACTTTAAAAGATGAGGTGGGACCATCATATTATCGGTTGAGAATTTGAATTAAGAAACAGAGAAGAGGGGCACCCAGCTGCCTCAGCCGGAAGAGCATGCAACTCTTGATCTCGGGGTTGTGAGTTTGAGCCCCATGTTAGGTATAGAGATTACTTAAAAAGAAAATATTTTTAAAAAATGAGAAAAGAAACTGAAGATGAGTGAGTAGTGGGATCCCCACCAGAAGCCTTTAGAGATGGCGGGCTGGAGTTACAAGGGGTACACAGTGCAAATCAGACACAGCAGGAAAGAAACCACAACTGATAGCCAGCGGAGCCCCCCTGTTCCCAATGGCCTTCACATTCCCGTTTCAAAGTGTGTGTCTTTACAGTCACCACTTGGTACCACCCAATCACCCAAGGTAATTCCAGTGAGGGTTTGTTTCTTGCACCTAAGGTTTTTAATGAATGTTCCTAGGTGGACCCTGGATTGAAACCCAGGCCTTCTCTTTGAGCTCAGTGCTCTTTCCTACTATTCCAGGGCTTAGGGACATTGTCTTTGTACATATTTTAGTAGAGGGCCATGCAAAAATGGTACATATTAAATGTATTTTAATGACAATGAGAAAAGCTGTAATTGTGAATATGAGTAGGAGGAAACAGCCAGTGAGGCAAACCAAATCCCCTCTCAATTTAAGCTAGACCAGTAGGAGAGTCCCAAGAAACTGAAAATAGGCCTTTAACGGGGTACTTAGTTGTACAAGGCATCTGCCTTATCGGCTCTTTTCTAACACAAATCCCCAGGAGTTCAGGCCGCCCCCTCCCACCACCTCCACCTGCCACCAGTCTTGCTGGGCAGGTGGGGCCCTGAGAGGAGGACAGGCGGCCACTTGAGCACGTGGGCTCCTGCCCTTCAAGTCTCAAGGCTGTGTGCGAAGAATGCCAAGACCTTGGTTTCTATCCATGTGTGGCCTTTTGACACACAAGCTAATGAATGTATTCCAGGTGCAAATCGTTCTTTCCCACGAGCTGTTTTGCAGGTCTCCAGTGAGACAATTACCCAGTACCACTTAGCAGAATGACTCAAGGACAGATCTGAGGGCTGACTGGTGATGAAGCCTGGATGTTTTCCTGCCCTCTTCCCCAGCTTTAGAAATTGTATTGAAAAGGTAACATACAAAATGTCGAGGCTAACCTTGTCGCACCCCACGCACCTGCTTGTGGGGGCAGCAGGCTCTCCAATGTTCTGGCAGGCACTGCTTTTCAAGCGGTCAGTGGGCAGGTTCATGGCGCCGGGCAAAGAGAATGGTGAGGCCAGAGGGGCTTGCTCACCCCTTCATTTCTCTGCAGAGACGCCTCTCCTTGATGGTTACCTGGCTGGGGTCACCTTTTGAAACTGACTGAAAAGAGTTTATCTTATAAGCAACATTTCCCAGAAATCACTCACAAGCCTCGGGCTCTGAAAAGAAACAGATTTTGACAAATCTCATTTAATGTACATTATGGTCAAAAGTTTGCAGAGCTGAAGGTCAGCACTTTGAAGACTTTCAGATTAGATTTGCCAAAGAAATGCTTTTTGAGACTGCAGATATCTGGAGGCACTGATAGAAAACAAGAGTGAGATGTCCTATTGGAGCTGGATTTTCAGGAGCAAAGAGGAGACGATCTTAAAAGTTAGACTTCAACTTTCATTTTTAATCTAAGCTTGAAAAATCACTGAACTATGGAGGAGACACTTAAGATCCAATTATAAATAAAGAATTTCTACTGGGGTTGACATTCGGCTCAGACTGAACTACACCCTCTTTAAGAAAAAGCATTCTCTGGGGTGCCTGGGTGGCTCACTGGGTTGGGCCTCTGCCTTCAGCTCAGGTCAGTCTCAGGGTGCTGGGATCGAGCCCCACATGGGGCTCTCTGCTCAGCTGGGAGCCTACTTCCACCTCTCTCTGCCTGCCTCTCTGCCTACTCGTGATCTCTCTCTCTTTAAATAAATAAAATCTTAAAAAAAAAAAAAGAAAAAGCATTCTGATAGACCCACAAATGTGATATTTAGTGCTTAAGAGACTGTTGCCTTTTTTCAAAAAATGTTCTGATGCAAAAAGGAAGTAACTCTAGTTCCATCCACGTCGTTGCGAATGGGTGAGGGTTGCTGGGGGGAGGGGGTCGGGAGAGGGGGGTGGGGTAATGGACATTGGGGAGGGTATGTGCTATGGTTAGTGCTGTGAAGTGTGTAAACCTGGCGATTCACAGACATGTACCCCTGGGGATAAAAAATTGTTTATAAAAAAATAAAAATTAAAAAAAAAAAAGGAAGTAACTCCAAGGAGGCATATAGCACAGTTATTTTTTTGATTAGTTTCATTACTGTGATGGTTCGTCTTCTGGGTTTACTTAGTTACGCTGTGCTACTGTACTACTTGGTGATTTAATCACAAGATATAGGTATTTTGTATATACAGCTAACACCTCCAGTCAGTTGACCTTAAGTAAAGGTTATTACCCTTGACAACTGGCCCAATCTAATCCAGAGCAAGAATAGTTTTCCAGAAAGAAAATTGTCTCAAGTTTCCAACATTAGCTCCTGGCTGAATTTCCAGCCTGCTGGTCTGCCTGACGGATTTTAGACTTGCCAGCCCGCACAACTGCATGAGTCAATTCCTTAAAATTAATCTCTTAATATGTATTTCTTATTGTTTTTCTCTCTATGGAAAATCCTGACCGATACAATGACGCATGCACTCGAGTAATAGCTAAAAGTTTTTGAGCTGGAAATTCAGAACCGTTCAATCTGGATGAGCCAGATCCAGGCTCTTCCCACCTTGAGGCTTCTGTCTTCAACTAGGGATTTCCAAGGTGGTTGTCCAAAAGGAAAGAACGTGGAGGATCACAAGTGGGGAGGTCTGGAAGTGAGGGCAAGCTGGGAAGGGCCCACACCACTTTTTACCACATTTCACTGACCCAAACTTTGTCACATAACTACACACTGATGCTAGGAGCCTGGGAACGGTGGTCTAGTTTGTGGATCATCAAGGAAGAGGAAACAGGTTTGGTGAACAGCTAGCTAGGCTCTGCCACATCCATAAGGCAAAAGAGACAGATAACAGACTCAAACTTGACTTCCACTTCCTCCAATTTTTGTTGTTTTTTTTTTTCCCCGTTTCTTCTTTTCTGTTTTTTTTTCTTTGAGAAAGATCTAGTCTTGAAGCAGAGTTGCACCCAATGTTACATTAGTATATTTTATATGCTATAAAAATATATTTAACAATATTAATATATATTTAATATAATTTTAAAAATGTATTAAAATATATAATATATAAAAATTATATAAAAATATATAAACATATATATTTTTTGAAGTATGCTTGACAATGTGTATACACGATGTGTACAACATAGTGATTCACATCTGTACATTATGTTGTGCTCATAAGCGTAGCTACCCTCTGTCACCATACAAACCCATTACAATGTCACTGACTGTTCCTATGCTGTATCTTTTATTCCCATGGCTTGTGTATGACACGTAGGGAGTAGAAATTTTAGATAACAAGTCTGAAAAGGTGGATCAATGCCATCTGTAGAGGGCCCTAAAGGCCAAGGTGGAGTTTGATCTTAGATGGGTCAGCACGAGGAGGAGGGAACGGCATAGTCAGCGGCGTAGTTCAGAGAGATTGTCTTGGTGGCCATGTTTATGATAGTTTATTTGGGAGGGAGGTCAGAGATGAAAAACCACCAATTTATGGTACCCCAGCAGTCCAAGTGAGAGAAAATAAAGACCTAAACTGGATGTGGTTATGAGAAGGAGAGAACAGGGGCGCCTGGGTGGCTCCGGTAGTTAAGTGTCTGGTTTTGGTTTCAGTTCAGGTCGTGATCTGAGGGTCGTGAGATGGAGCCTCCAGTCTGGCTCCGCACTCAGCTCAGAGTCTGCTGGGGATTCTCTCCTCTCCCTCTGCTGCTCCTGCTCGTGCGCTCTCTCTCAAATAAATTACTCTTTAAACACACACACACACACACACACACACACACACACAGAAGAAAAGAGAGGACAAAGAACAGATTGAGAGGTGCCTCAAACAAGAAGCAGGTATTTAGCACTTGATGGACCTGGGGCCTGACGACACTTTCCCTTCTTTGGTAAGGCCCTGTCCTGGGTTTTGGAATCCAGAGATGAAGTTTCTTCACGGCTTTTCCTCTGCCTGGAGCATGTATCTGCCTCCCCCCTGACTCTCAGTACCCACCACCTCTCTAGATCCTTCAATACCAAGCTCAAATCCCTTTAAGAGCCCACATGTTCATCAAGAGAATGGAAAAACAAATAGTAGTGCGGCTCTACAATGGAAGGCCAGTCAGTTATGAAAAGGAACAAACCTGTGATGCATGTGACTTGCGTGACTCTCAGTTAAATGATGCTGAGTGAAATAAGCCAGACCCAAGCATACACCCTATGCTTCCATTCAGAGGAAGTTCAGAAACAGGCAGAAGTTATCTACAACGAAGAAAAAAACCCAGAGTAGCACACTTGCTTTTGGGGGCGGGGGACTGACTGTCAAGGGGTATAAAGGAGTTTTCTGGGGTGACGGACAGAGGTTTAGGTCACATAGGCACAGTAAAATCTGTACAATGCTACACTTCAGATCTGCATTTCCACGTATAAATTTTATAACCACCCATGTAAACAAAGATTGAATGGTCAGTGATGATGTGCAAGCTGATGGTTGCCTGGCTGGCTAAGTATGTGGAAAAGCAGAGACAGGAATATTTACAATGATAGAGTCTAAGTGATGGATAAATGGGTGCTTAATGTATATTTCTCTCAACTTCTCTGTGTGCTTGAAAGAGTTCATCATAAAATGCTATGGGGAAACTTTGGAGTTTAAGATTTGATAATTCACCTATCAAAGAGGACTGGCAATCAAAAACCACCCTGCAGGCAAAATGTTGGCCATTTGTAGGGGGCTATGACCAGGGGCTGGAAAAAGGTGCAGTCTCATGCAGGATGCCTTCCCAAATGATTTTGGCCGTTTAGGTGCCATAGAAATCTTCTTCTTTGCACTTTTTCCTGAGTTTCAGCATCACTAAATCTCCTCTTTCTTGCAGACTAACCCTCTGTTCCCTCACGGTTTGTGTGTCCTATTGCCCTGGGGACAACGAAGTACAGACCACCTAAAATTTGTTATCCAATAGTAAATTTCACATCTAGTTTGATTACTGACTGCAAAGTTTTTTGAAATACCACACAAACTGATTTGTTCTCTTTTTTATTCCAAGAATAAAGAGATTTAACAGAAATGTCAGTGTATGGACAGAAAAACTTGCTGGTCCATCTGAGGTCTCCTAGGGAAGCGAAATGTCAGGAGCAAATAATTAGAAATGGTCACCAATGCAATCTCACTTTGCCACAGAAATAGCACAATCTCACACAGACTGTAGGTCTTTTCCCCTCTGTGTTTAGCCAGAGGCTCTATTCCTTTTGTGAGCAATACCTTTTCATTAGAATCTCTAATTCCATCCTCATACTCATTTAATTATGTATTTCTTTTTTTGTCCCAACTGGAAAATCCTTGATCACAAGTTTCAATCTTTCAGAAATCATTATTTTTCTGAACCTTTTCAGCAGCTGGCTGGCCAACTTTTCCTTCACAAAGTCATGGTGCCTAATTAGGTCATTTCCTGTACAGTTTTTAGTTTACTACCTATAAAAAAAGCATCTTGTTAAAGGACATCTGTTCTTGCATTTGTTTACTATGTACCTTTTTGAGTCACTGACATTACTTTCATATGTATTTTTATTACATATTTAATTAAGTGAAAATCTTTACTTCTTAAAATAGATCAGCAACACACAGGTCTAATCTTTACAATTTTACTTTCTCCAATCCCATACGTGTTGACTTACAATTCACTCATTTTTCTATTTTGCTTTACTTAGATGCCCTAGTACAGGAAATAACAGTTCAGGTTTTTTCTTCCTCAGAGGGCAGAAGCACTCTATAACCTGGTGATTTACATCGTTGGGTGGTTTTCAGAATCATATGGGGTGCTGGTTTGCATTGCAGATTCTTCTTCTTCTTCTTCTTCTTCTTCTTCTTCTTCTTTTTTTTAGTGGAGTGGGAGGGGCAGAAGGAGAGGGAAAGAGAGAATTTTAAGCAGGCTCCACGTTGAGTGGAGCCAGACCTGGGGCTTGATCTCAGGATCCTGAGATCATGACCTGTGCCGAAATCAGGAGTCAGATGCTCAACTGACTGAGCTACCCAGGTGCCCCTGTACTGCAGATTCTGGGACCCATTCCTCATACAGGTATAATGGGGATGGCATTTTGAGAAACACTGTCTGTTAGGACGTGGGTTATGTTACATAATTTCAACCTCACAGAAACAAAATGGGCTAACCTAAATATTTAAAACACATGTGCATGTTATACCATTTACATTTTGGTCTCAAATTATCATCACTTTACAGTGCTGTTTCATAAATCAACCTGGAAAAAGAAAGACTTGATTTTTTGTCTTGAAAGATGAACAAACCAGGGACAGTGAGAGACAGCTTGGTGGTTCCCTAGCAATCAGTCTTTGGAATGTTGTGTGACCCTTGAAAATAAATGGCTCAATTATTATCTTAAGTGACTGTGCATGAAAACAAACACATAGTGCTTCAAAAAAATCTAATCACAATAGGCAGACCTAATGTGGAAAATAACACGCCCAACTCTGATACTCTCGACAGTTTACAGCACACATTTTCCAACACATACTACATACGCTTATTAAAAATTTTAGGTACTATACACAATGCGCTTCTTTTATTTGGTAGTCTTTGGCATTTTCCTGTCAGCACCTCATTGTTTTTAACTGCTACAGACAATATTAAATTTTGTTGCCATACTGGTTAGTTACTTCTTTATTGTCATCTGGGCTATTTCCAAGTTTTAAAAAAGTGGTGCAACAAATTTCTCGGGTCCATCTCTTTATTCAGGATTAATTTCTGGAAGTGGAAGCTATGGGCCCAAACACAGAATATTTTGAATTTTAATTGATATTGCTAACTTAAACTCTAAAAGGTTGGATTAATTTACAAGGCATAAAATGCTATTTCTTTGGATACTTAACAATCCACATCATTGCTAACACTAACATGACAGGTAAAATGTGTTTTAATTTTCATTTTTTAATTCAGTGAAGTTTAATTTAGTTTTCACCTTTGTAATTTTGGTTTCTAGCTTTATCCATTTTCAATTCCTTACCTTTTAAATTTCTAGTTCTAGCCATATACTTGTTACTAAATCTCTTTTTATATAGGCCAGCTTCTTCTTCTTCTATCATTGTAACATCCCATGGAATCTCACTGAAGATTGCAGAGTTTTTAGAAGTCTCAGACCTTCTCTTTTAACCTTTAGAAAGGTAGTATCCTATCTGCCTCTTTACTATGCCTATGGAATATACTAGAGTTCTCAACTTACAGATTCTCTGTCTGAATGAACAGAACTTTTTTCCAGAAGTGTGATATGCATAGAGAACTCAAAGTTCCTATTTTGATCAATTTTCTTTTAATATCTGAGTTCTAGCTCTTCTATTTATAATTCATTTCTGACCTTTGGACAATCTGTCTAGTCCTATCTTTCTAAGTTCTGGTTTCAACTTATGCTATCAGGGGACTGTCTCACTTAGGTTCTTGGTAGATATGCTACCTAGGAAGGTGCTGGTCCTTGATGGGCAACATACAGTTATAGCCAGAAATGTTTCACAAATGGTATCTGATATGGTCTAGTTAAGATTAGTCTTAACTGTAGCCTATTTAAGATTAATAAAATTTCATTGCTTAAAGGTAATTATCCATTGACCTAAAGTCAACAAAAGTCTTTTTTTCTAATATTAAAATCTATAATTTTTTGGAGGGGAGGGGGAACAACTAACTTGAAATAAACCAGAAAACACCTTCATATTAATCGTTCTTCTCATATACTTCAAATTTGTACTTAATGCCTTTTTCCTCCTGGACATCAGAAAGAACACCTGGGTATCTGTAAAAGAAAAACATGCATAATAATGTGTCAATTAAAAAGCTTCCTTGAGGGGCACCTGGGTGGCTCAGTGGGTTAAGCCTCTGCCTTCGGCTCAGATCATGATCGAGTCCTGGGATCGAGCCCCACATTGGACTCCCTGCTTGGTGGGAAGCCTGCTTCCCCCTCTCTCTCCACCTGCCTCTCTGCCTACTTGTGATCTCTCTCTCTCTGTCAAATAAATAAAATCTTAAAAAAAAAATAATAAAAAGCTTCCTTGACTCTCGGCCAAGAGGCATCAATAGTGCGTAAGGTAAATAAAAGTTTTCCTTTCCTTTTTTTCTTCACAATGGTAAGCCACTGTGAAACTGGGTATTATGCAAGTACACTACATATGGGAACGGAAAGTAAAACTTTCAAACTATATAGAAAGTTAGAAAACGAAAAGGGCAATTTATACTTTCTATCTGACCCCTAATTCTTTCGTCCAAAAATTAACCACTGTCAGCAGTTTCTCTTTTCTTTCCACTACCAATCAGCTAGTATGAAATTGCGTAATAACATTTTGCAAATCTTACACCTGGTATCAAATTTCTCGTCTGAGCAAAGGAAAAACAAAATACAACCTTCAGCCGCTTAGAGCAGAACTGAAGTTCTGTGTTCTCCCTGCCGCTCAATGCTCAGTTTCCAGTTTTCCAGTGTGTGGCTTACTGCAATTCTTTTCCTGGCACCCCTGTTTATGTGGTATTTTTTAACTCTCAGTAAGCTCTGTGTTCCCTTCACTTTCCAATTCAAAACCCAGGCCCTCCTTTGGGTGTACACCAAGAGGTGGAACTGCTGGATCTTAGGTAATTCTCTTTTTTAATTTTTGAGGAACTTCTTTCCACAGTGGCTCCACCATTTTACATTCCCACCAACACGTATAACCGAGTTTCAATTTCTCTACCTCCTCACCAACACCTGTTATCTCTTGGGGGCTTTTTTGATAACAAATCATGATCTCAAAGAGATATATACCTTCCCATGTTCACTGCAGCCTAATTCACAATAGCTACTTAAGTGCCCATCAACAGATGAAGAAAATGTGCTGTATACATACAATAGAATATTATTCTTCCTCAAAAAAGAACGAAATCCTGCCATATGCAGCAACATGATGAGCCTGGAGGACACTGGGCTACATGAAATAAGCCAGTCACAGAAGAACAAATACTGCGGTATCTACAATGGTGAAACTAATAAGTACAGAGAGTAGAATGGTGGTTGACAGAGGCTGGGGGGAAGGGAAGACGGAGCTGCTGTTCAAAGGGAAGAACGCTTGTTGTGCAAGATGATTAAGTTCTAGAGATGCGCTGTGTGCCTACCATTAACAACACTGTATTGTATAATTAAAATTTAGCTGAGAAGGATCTATACTCGAGGAACTACAGAACACTCATGAAAGAAATTGAAGACGACACAAAATGATGGAAGACCATTCCATGCTCTTGGATTGGAAGACTAAACATTGTTAAAATGTCTATACTACCTAGAGCAATCTATACTTTTAATGCCATTCCGATAAAAATTCCACCGATATTTTTCAAAGAGCTGAAGCAAATAATCCTAAAATTTGTATGGAATCAGAAGAGATCCCGAATTGCAACAAAGGAAATGTTGAAAAACAAAAATAAAACTGGTGGCATCACGTTACCTGATTTCAAGCTTTACTACAAAGCTGTGATCACCAAAACAGCATGGTACTGGCATCAACACACACACATAAACCAGTGGAACAGAGTAGAGAGCCCAGATATGGACCCTCAACTCTATGGTCAAATAATCTTCGACAAAGCAGGAAAAAATATACAGTGGAAAAAAGACAGTCTCTTTAATATGGTGCTGGGAAAATTGGACAGCTATATGTAGAAGAATGAAACTCGACCATTCTCTTACACCGTACACAAAGATAAACTCGAAATGGATAAAAGACCTCAATGTGAGACAGGAATTCATCAGAATCCTAGAGGAGAACATAGGCAGTAACCTCTTTGATATCAGCCACAGCAACTTCTTTCAAGATATGTCTCCAAAGGCAAAGGAAACAAAAGCGAAAATGAACTTTTGGAACTTCATCAAGATCAAAAGCTTCTGCAGAGCAAAGGAAACAGTCAACAAAACAAAGAGGGAACCCACGGAATGGGAGAAGATATTTGCAAATGAGAGTACAGACAAAAGGTTGATATCCAGGATCTATAAAGAACTTCTTAAACTCAACACACAAAAAATAGATAACCATATCAAAAAATGGGCAGAAGACATGAACAGACACTTCTCCAATGAAGACATACAAATGGCTATCAGACACATGAAAAAATGTTCATCATCACTAGCCATCAGGGAGATTCAAATTAAAACCACATTGAGATACTACCTTACACCAGTTAGAATGGCCAAAATTAGCAAGACAGGAAACAACGTGAGTTGGAAAGGATGTGGAGAAAGGGGAACCCTCTTACACTGTTGGTGGAAATGCAAGTTGGTGCAGCCATTTTGGAGAACAGTGTGGAGATTCCTCAAGAAATTAAAAATAGAGCTTCCCTATGACCCTGCAATTGCACTACTGGGTATTTACCCCCAAAATACAGATGTAGTGAAAAGAAGGGCCATCTGTACCCCAATGTTTATAGCAGCAATGGCCACGGTCGCCAAACTGTGGAAAGAACCAAGATGCCCTTCAACGGACGAATGGATAAGGAAGATGTGGTCCATATACACTATGGAGTATTATGCCTCCATCAGAAAGGATGAATACGCAACTTTTGAAGCAACATGGACCGGACCGGAAGAGATTATGCTGAGTGAAATAAGTCAAGCAGAGAGAGTCACACTTATTTGCGGAGCATAACAAATAATACGGAGGACATGGGGAGATGGAGAGGAGAAGGGAGTTGAGAGAAATTGGGAGGGGAGATGAACCATGAGAGACTATGGACTCTCAAAAACAGTCTGAGGGTTTTGAAGGGGTGGGGGGTGGGAGGTTAGGGGAGCCAGGTGGTGGGTATTAAGGAAGGCACGTATTGCATGGAGCACTGGGTGTGGTGCAAAAACAATGAGTACTGTTACGCTGAAAAGAAATTAAAAAAAAAAGAAAAGAAAAGAAAAAAAATTTTGTTGAGAGTGGGTTTCATGTTTATTCTCACCAAAATAAATTTTTTTTCCCCACTGAAAAATAACCACCACGGGCAAAGAAAACCAAAACCCCAGTTCTCCATTTGAAGGCTGTACTGACCACTCCCATCTCCAACCCAAATCTTGTACTTCATCAGTATTTGTAGGCTACCCCCCAATATGCTCCAGGTGGTGAGGAGGAACATTGCTTTACTCAGATTCACGTCTCACTTTGGTTCTGCTGTGTGATACTTAATTATGAACACAGTCTTCGTCTTTAGGAATAATTTAGCACTGAGTTCATGATTTTACATTAAGTGTACTACAAATGTTACCTTTTAATATTATCATTTGGTTTCATATCTATATTTTCTAAACTCAATGTAGCAAGGATAATACAGGGAAAAAATTAGATCTGTTTTGATATCTAGTACAATGCTGAGTAATAACAGGTATTGACCTTTTGTTGACTGAGAGGTGATGCCATGTGATAAAAAATATAATTAGAGACATAAAGTAACAGCATAATGATGTATAAGGAGACAAGAAAGCTGTTTTTTCTTGAAAAACTTATATTTCAGAGGGAGAAGCTATGTTTCTATTACAAACCATTTTCTAAGCTGTTTCTGTTCCACTGTTTTATTTATTTTTATTTTTTAAAAGATTTTATTTGTTTATTTGACAGAGAGAGAGAGAGATCACAGGCAGGCAGAGAGAGAGGTGGAAGCAGGCTCCCCGCTGAGCACAGAGCTCGATGCGGGGCTCGATCCCAGGACCCTGAGATCATGACCTGAGCCAAAGGCAGAGGCTTTAACCCACTGAGCCACCCAGGTGCCCCAAAACTTGTAAATTTTTAAACTTCTGTTGAAACATTTAACTCTTGGGTTAAAAATTTTCTGTTATTTGGAGGCAGCTGGGTTGCTCAGTTCTCAGAGCCTTGGTTTCAAGTCTTGATTTCAAGGCTTTGAGTTCAAGTCCCATGTTGGGTATGGAACCTACTTAAAAAACTATTGTTTTTCTGTGATATGAAAAATTTGTGTTTTAAGTAAAAACTTAGAATCTGATTACTACTTAGATTGGATTCATTTATATCCCGTTTTTCTCCAATTTATTTCAAAAATTTCATAGCCATATTAAAAGCCTACATAAAAATTGACAGAACACTGATGGATTCACACTCTGTTAGCATTTTGCCATGTTTAGTTTCTTTCTCTTTTAAAAATATATATGAATTTAAATATGTTCAGGGAAAAGATGTTGTTGCTTATATAAAATTTCTATTTGGTAAACCTATTTAAAATTTTAAGCTGCAGACATGAACTTTAAATATTGGGAGAAGCCACCCAGGCGCCCTGTTCCACTGTTTTAATAGCAATAAGCATTTTTCCTTAATTTTTAAAGAAATGATTTTATGAGGCCAACTTTTTTTTTTTTTTTTAAGATTTTATTTATTTATTTGAGGGAGAATGAGTGAGAGAGAGCATGAGAGAGGAGAAGGTCAGAGGGAGAAGCAGACTCCCCAAGGAGCTGGGAGCCCGATGTGGGACTCGATCCAGGAAGTCCAGGATCATGACCTGAGCCAAAGGCAGTTACTCAACCAACTGAGCCACCCAGGCGCCCATACGAGGCCAACGTTTAACCATGACTTTAGTTTCTTTGGAATGAGTCAGCAAAAGCAACATTTACATTTTTGTCTGTGTGTAAAGTTCTCAAGAATATCAAGATTTTCAGTTAATAAAATAAAAGCAAAGTATCAAAATTATTTCTAAAACCATGAATAAGGGGCACCTGGGTAGCTCAGTGGATTAAGCCTCTGCCTTCGGCTCAGGTCATGATCTCAGGGTCCTGGGATTGAGCCCCGCATCAGGCTCTCCACTCAGTGGGGAGCTTGCTTCCCCCCTCTCTCTGCTGGCCTCTCTGCCTAATTGTGATCTTTGTCAAATAAATAAATAAAATCTTAAAAAAAAAAACCATGAATAATAGTAACAGAAATACCGTGCTATTGGCTGGCTATGGTCACTAGCTGCAGTATTAATGTTAATCTGCTCTGTGAAACTGAAATTATTTATCTTTATCTTTATTTATCTTTAACTTTACTTTCTACAATATTCACATATTCAGTCTATTTTAATAATGACCATAACTACCCAACCATCATATTTCCCAATGGCCTAGGAGCCACATATGATCTCTGAGTTTAAGCCTAACAGGATTTGGAAATACTTCCTATATGAACCACCCAGAAAGAAATCCAGCTCTAGAATCTTCAAGCAGTAAGAAATCTAATGACTATGAAAAGATATTAAGATCTGAAATGACAAATTATCATGAGACTATTACAGAGATAATTTAATGTAAAGTCTAAGAGGTAAACAGAGTTCCTAAAGCAGTTATCCATAAGAAACAACTCACAACTGAAATAAAATGAAGGCTCTATAGCAAGCACAGGGCTCAGGAGAAAGACATACAAATAACATGAATAAGGATCCTGTTGACTTGTCAGGATGTCATGGGAACAGAAGAGGAAACGTCAGCCAACAACCCTTCTCAAGTTGTCCATTGATAACGGACATCTATACCATCTCTGGAGCCAACTACTGTTTCAAAGACCTCGTCTGGTCTTTACCCTCTTTGACTGCAAGGTTAATACAGAAGATTGTTAACTAAAAGGAAAACCTGTTTGGGGCTCATTGAGCAGAAAAATGCTGATAGAAAATATTTGGGCCTGCTGGTTTGGTTGAAGCCTTGTGTGAAATTGTCTGAGGCAGAAAGATTTCTTCCAGACCAGATGAATGAGGGCAGAGCCTTAGAGGACAGGCTGGCATGATGCTGTCATTAAAAAAAAAGAAAAAGAAAAAAAGAAAAAACGAATTGCACAGACAATGACCCATGGGGGAAAAAGACAGACACAAAGTCAAACCTTACTTTGTTAAGACTAATTTCTGCTTTTAGGTTTCTACCGCTTGTGGTTTCACCTAACTTCTAATTTTATTCTCTTTGCACTTTACAACAGTCCTCTCATCTTTATTTCCTTTTACTAGTGCTTTTATTATCAGGAAGTATGGTGTTAATAAAAGATAACTGTGTTTGAACTGAAACTTATGGAACCACAAGAGGCCCACTAATAGGGATAATGGGTCTAAACGAAGTGTAGCTGTGGGGAAAGAAGAAGGGGAGGGTAGAGAATGATCAGAGTTTATTTCTGGACAGTAGGAGCAATTCTAAGTTCCTCAGTATGTAGAGATTTGGAGAGAAAGCAGCTCAAGAATTGAGCAACATTACAGACTTCCAGGAACAAATTATATTCCCTTTGTTTTCCTTTTTCTCTACTTCATCAAAGATTGACCTACTCCAGATTACCCTTAGGGGATTCCTTCCACTTCACCTTTAAGAAGCTGTTATTATGTTGGTACAGGCTTGAAGGTAAGATAACCATCAAATGATGCAATGAAAAAAGACTTTTCATTTTCTTTCATAGCCTTGTTTAGAATGTCCATTTTGGAGCAATTTCCTTGGATTTTGGCTTTGGATAGCAATTTCCTATCTGAATCTACCCACAATTAAAATTTTCTAGGGGTGTCTGAGTGGCATCCAATCCCTGATTTTGGCTCAGGTCATGATCTTGCAGTCATAAGATGGAGCCCCATGCCAGGCTCAATGGTATGCATGGACTCCACTTGGGATTCTCTCTCTCCTTCTTCTGTCCCACCGCACCCTCCCCCCCCAATCTTAAAAATGCTTCCTAAAACATTTATTTTATTTTTTAGAGATTTTATCTATTTATTTGACAGAGAGAGAGATCACAAGTAGGCAGAGAGGCAGGCAGAGAGGAAGAGGAAAGCAGGCTCCCTGCTGAGCAGAGAGCCCAACGCTGGCTCGATCCCAGGACCCTGGGATCATGACCTGAACCACCCAGGTGCCCCTTCCTAAAACATTTAAAGAAGAACCAATACCAATTCTTCACAAACTCTTCCAAAAAAATACAAGAGGAATGAAACCATTTCCTCACTCATTCTGTGAGGCTGGTAATTCTTCTGATACCAAAACCAGGTGAAGACATTACAGAAAAAGAAAATTATAGACCAATATTCCATTATGAATATAAATGCAAAAATCCTTAACAAAATATTAGCAAACTAAATTCAGGAACATATAGAAAGGACTCTACATTACTACAAAATGGATTTATCCTGGAAATGTAGGAATAGTTTAACATGAAAATCAATGTAATACACCATATTAATAAAACTTTTAAAGACAAAGACCACATGGTTATCTCAACCGACTCAGAGAAAGCATTTGACAAATCCAACACTTCCTCATGATAAAAAAATTCAATGAGGTAGAAATAGAACAGATCTTCCTCAGTGAGATAAATGGCATGTATGACAAGCCCACAGCTAATATACTTAATGGTAAAAGACTGAATGCCTTCCCTTAAGAGGAGGAACAAGACAAGGATGTCTTACTCTTGCCATTTCTGTTCCTAACTGCACAGGAGGGTCTAGCCCGAGCAAGTGGTAGGAAAAAGAAATTTTAAAAATGCAGATTAGGAAGAAGTAAAACTACCTCTATTTGTAAATGTATACCCTGCATATAGAAAATCCTAAGGAATTCACTAACATTAGAATAATGAGTTCAGCAAGGTTGTAGGATACAGATCAATAAACAAAAATCAATTGTATATCTATTACAATTGATTCTACTGGTTTTATTACCAACGAACAGTTTGAAAATAAAATGATGAAAAAGCTCCATTTATAATAGTATCTAAATAAGTAGAAAGACATCACACATTCATAGTTTAGAAAAATAAATACAGCTTAGATAGCAAAATTCTTTAAGGGAATCTCTGTAGTAATGGTTGCACAAATCTGAATATATTCAAACCACTGAATATATACTTTTAATGGATGAATGGTGTGATGTGTGAATCATCACTCTGTAAAGATGTTAAATTCTTTATTTCTAAGAGCCGAGAGCCAGAATGGTAGTAAAATATTTTAAGTTATCAAGGATCCCAGAGTCGGTTCTGAAAAGAGGTCTGATGGAGAGCAACAGGATTTGGAAAGGTAAATTCACACAGTAATCTTTTCTTTTTGTTAGCAGCAAAGATGGAATGAGGGACAGCAGAGATCAATATTCACATAATATGAGAATCAACAATCTAAGCAGTATAAGAGAAAACATGTAAGATGTAACAAAGAAATACAGCTGATTTCGTAAATATATACAAATCACTAAGTGTGATTTTTCTATGCGGTCACCTTTGGAAACTAAGCAAAAGGCTGTACTTCAGCTGTTTAGAAAACTTATAGAGCTCTTAAAATTTTTAGTTTTCTTTACAGCTAGTTAAAAGCCCAAGGAAATCAGTCACACACTTCATTAGATTCATGACTATTACCTATTACTCTATGGACTGTTACTTTAAAGCCTGGCCATCCACGCATTCAGACTTGACTCTGAATGTTCTTTTAGGAGGTATTTCCCAAAACAAACTCACACTTAAATAATGACTGGATTCAACTGAGACTATTTGAAAGAATGTGTTAAAACCTAGTCTGAAAGTGTGGATACAATTAATCTTTTACTCTCCATACCCAAGAGCTGGAAAGTGCTTTTTAAATTTTCTTTTATAAACTGAAGTATGAAAAGTGCTTTAAACTAAAATGTTAGGAGTCTTCAAAATCAGGCAGTTTCATGTTAAAATCACAACTCCATAGTAAAACAAGTGTAACCCCTTCTGTTGATTTCCACCACTGCTATCCAAATCCCTTCCTCTTTTGCTTCAACTCTCAGAGCCAACTGGTCTCCCAGATTCACTCTTGCTCCCTCCCATCCGCTCTCCACAAACAGCTGGAACAGTATCACTCGTTCTCTATTCAAACCCTCTAAACCTGCATCTGGTCTGACCCCTTCTGGTCTCCTGCTTGCTTAACAATGCTCACGGTGGCTTTCAGGGTCAGGGAGCACACCATAATTGTTCCTGCCCTCTGGCGTCTACACTATTTCTGGTTTCTGGAATGTTCTTCTCTGCTCTTGGCATGGCTGGCTTCTTGCCATTTTAGATCTCAGCGTAGATACCACTCTTCAGAGAGGACTTCTCAGACAGTACAGTATTTACCACATCACTGTATTTCAATTCTCCATAATAGCAACTTTCTTGATGTTTATCATTTACTACCCTCTTCCTCTACTACAAAGAATCTAATCTTAGAGAGCAGGGATAGCATCTGTCTTGTAAGCACTGTTTCTCCAGTGCCTAAGACAGCATCTGATGCTAAGCACAGATTTCGTGGAATGAACTAATGACTACTCTCTAGATTTCAGCAAGATGATTAGAACTTAAACATTCCCAAGTTTGTTAGAGCAGATTTCCAAAAATTCCCAAAGTATTTGTCTACAGAAAACATAACTACTCCAAATTCAATCTGAAGATTATTACTCTTTCTAGAATTCTTAAGCAGGAAATCCAAAAGTGCTTCAGACAAATTAATAACATTTTACTTACTCTGGCAGAAGTTTATATTTCTCCAAATCAATTTCTGGAAAAAATGTGTCACTTTCAAATTCCTGCATAATCCTTGTCACAAATAGTCTAAGATGGCCTGGTTTGTTCATGGCTTCCTTTGGGGGGGAAAAAAAAAGGCGGTAATTTCCTAAATTATCTGTCAAAAGAAATAGAAACTCTAAGATTTCTGTTGGTTTTAATTATACAGTCAAGTTTGTACTAGGTATTAGAGACATGCTGCATAACTTGTTACCTCCAAAGCATGCTATTTAAATATCCCATTCTTTATTTTGGGGTCCTTCAAAGTACATCTTAGTTATTTTGAGAATAGGCTAATCATTATCAATAATTATGACAGTGAGTTTAAATATATTCTGGCCTCTAGTTTGCTGACATGGACTTTTTTTTTCATTTAAGCATTTAGTATTACCTTTTTTCTTTGGTAGTTGTTTAAGAATTAAGAACTATAAATTATTTAGTTGTTCTCCATAGAAAAATTTGCATATATATGGACAGAATAGTATAATTTCATGAGCCTTTGATTATTGAAAACCCCAAGGGCATACTTAGTACATTTACAAAGAACTTAATAATGCTTCCATTTCTTAGGAGATAGTAATAATGCTAGTAGGTAATTTACTTTCTTAGCCCCTTGTTGCTAATGACTGTACTTGGCCTTATATTGTTTTTTTTTTTTTTGGGCCTTATATTGTTAATGGCTTTTCTAACTACTGCCTATGGTACTGTTGATAGTTTCTACAGAAAAAACCTGCTTCCTGCTCAGCGAGAAGCCTGAATCTCCCTCTCCCACTCCCCCTGCTTCTGTTCCTTCTCTCACTGTGTCTTCCTCTGTTAAATAAATAAATAAAATTTAAAAACAAAACAAAACTGCCCTCAAACAAGTATCTTAAAACTCTAATAAAAAATCAAGAGTCCTAATTGCATCTCCAAGAAAGCAATAACCCTTGACTTTCAAATAGCTTGTGGAAGAAAAAAAAAATAACGGGTAATTCAAGTGTGTTAGCCTTGAAATTCCAAATAAGGGCATAGAACAATATTGCTTTTTATTTTTCGCTTTTTACTACAGCATATATTAAATCATTTATTCCCTTGCCCCAGTCAAAAAAATTCTACCAATTCTTACTGTTTCAAATTAGAGAAACTGAATGGGACCAACCACAGAAGCATTTGAAGGTCTGTATCCAAGGAAATGCTATATGGTAAAGATTTTCTGTAAAGGGTCAGATGCAAAATATTTTAGGCTTTGTGGACTGTATGGTTTCTTTCTGACCTTTGCGGACAACAGCAGCCATAGATAATACTAAACCAACGGGCATGGCTGTGTTACAGTGAAACTTTGTGTACAACAACAGGCTGGCCCCAGGGAAGATAAGCCTAAATATTCTACAAACTATTGTGATGTGAGGCAGGTGGAAAAGCAAAATTATCAGCTAGAAGTTCTACTTCCTTGTGACTTATATAGATATAGATATACCAAGTTATATAATTATATTTAATTTTGAATATTTATAAGGAATGTATTTTGAAGTCATTATGGTATTAAATTATTCAAAATGCATGTTGAACAAAATAAAAAAAATGACTTGTTTTCTTAGAAATTCATCCTCGGTTGCAAGATCAAAGGAAAATGTACATTTCCTCATAATACAAATAAAGCAAACCAAAGGTTGTAGAAACAGGTCTGGGATCCTGGTATATCTCTTCTTTATAAAACAATTTCTGGGTATATATGTCACCACAAGCCACCAAAGTGTGGGGTTAGCTTTTTTCCTTCCCACAAAATGTTAATCTCTCATTAGTGTTTTAAGAGTCAAAAAATTCTATTTAATATTCTCAAAAATTTGTAAAGCTGAAAGTCATTTGGTATCAAGAATAAGGAATATTTTGGGATACCTGGTTGGCTCGGTCTATGGAGTGTGTGACTCTCGATCTTACAGTTGTGGGTTTGAACCCCACATTGGGTACAGGGATTACTTAAAAAAAAAATCTTAAAAAAAAAAAAAAAAAAAAAAAAGAGCTTTGGGCCAGAGCCTCCATCTTCCAGTAATTTACCAAAATGACTAGCACCAAGGGAAAGAGGAGAGGTATCTGCTATATGTTCTCTTGGCCTTTTAGAAAACATGGAGTTGTTCCTGTGGCCACATACACGGGAATCTACAAGAAAGGTGACATTGTGGACATCAAGAGAAGGGGCACTGTTCAAACAGGAACACTCCACGAATGCTGACATGGCAAAGCTGGAAGAGTCTACAAGGGTACAGCATGCTGTTGGCACTGTTGAAAACAACTGAAAGACAAGATTCTTGCCAAGAGAATTAATGTGCATATTCATCATATTAAGCCCTCAAGAGCTGAGATAACTTCCTGAAGTGTGTGAAGGAAAATGATCAGGAAAAGAAGGAAGCATAGAGAAAGGTTCTTGGGTTCAAGTGAAGCACCAGCCTGCTGTACCCAGGGAAGGAGCCTGAGATGCTGGAACCCATTCACTACGAATTCATGGCATGATGAGTACACACACAAAAAAGTGCAGACTATTTTCTCTTTTACCTGTTTTTCCTTATATTATGAAATCATATTGTATTTTTCCCATGCCCTATTATATAAAAATTGTTAAGGAAAAGTTTTCTGCTTTTCACAAATTCATATACATCTAATCAGTATACAGCAACTGAGAGCCCCATCCCTTTATCAGTGAGAACATATATATCCTTGAAAAAAGGGGAATAATTCAGTATATCAAGGCACATCCAGAGAGCAGAAAACAGTGCAATGCAAGTATGATTCTAAGGGAAGGATTTAGAATGTTTTAAAATTAGAAACATCAACTATTTTGAATTGAAAATAAACTTCAACAGGCTTAAAAACTCACTTTTATATTTTTATTTAGTTTTCATGATAGTATCTAAAATGAATAATTCAAATTGACAATATGTCTAGCTAACAGTAGGGATAATATGCTTCCTTTGCTCATGGCTTAATTTTTTTAAAGTTCAGATGGCAGGGATGCTGAAAGAAAGTGGGGTAGAACATTTCTTTATAATTTTACTTACCTTATAAACAGAACTGCCTCCCACTATCCAAACCATGTCCACTTTATTTGCTAATTCTGGTTGCTCAATAAGTTTTAAGGCATCATCCAAACTTTTGGCAAGAAAATGAGCTCCCTGTGGAGGTTCCCTGAGGTTAAAAAAAGAATTAGAAATAATTTCTATAAAACCTAATCATATTAAGCAATTAATTATAAAACCCAAATCATCATAAATATGAATCCTTTAAAGAAACCACATTTGTGTATGAATGGTTCACAATGAATCAAAAAACAGAAACACTTCTTGTGTCTTGTGATATTTATGGTGGAAAAAAAGTATAAGAATAGTTGTCTCCAGAGGGATGGGGTTAAAGATTGACTGGGAAGAGGCATAAGGGAACTTTTGAAGGATTATGGTAATGTTCTCTATTTTTGATATGGGATTATATAGGTGCATACATTTGTCAAAATTTAGCAAAATACATTTAAGATTTGTATATTTCACTGTATATATTTATCTCAAAAGAATAAAGCTAATGAAATACTGAACTCTAGTTAATCATATGTATGCTGAAATATTTAAGGGAAAACATACTAATGTCTACAAGTTACTCTGAAATGTATGAAAAAAACAAGACCAATTAATGTATGGATGAATGGTAAAACAAGCATAGTAGAACATTAATGGTAGAATGTATGTGGTGAATATACAGGTATTTACTGTAAGGTTTTTTCTGTACGTTTGAAAGATTTATAATAAAATGTTAGAGAGTAGTATGTTTGAATGACTGTAGTATGGAATGATTTTTTTGTTTGCTTGTTTTTTTTTGAGAGAGAGTATGCTCGTGAGTGTGGGGGTGGGAGGGTTAGGGCAGAGGGAGAGGGAGAATCTTAGGCAGGCTCAAAGTTCAGCTCAGAGCCTGATGTGGGGCTTGATCTCATGACCTGAGATGATGACCAGAGCCAAAATCGAGGATCAGAAGCTCAACTAACTAAGCCACACAGGAGGCCCTAGAATGTTTTTCATACTCTTAATATGTGATGAGTGGGGAATGAATTAAAAGATTTTTCATGTTTCAAACATATAGAGATGGATGAAGTATTAATAAATTAGCATGTTGTTTTCCGTAATTAAAAATCCTAAGGAAGGGCACCAGGGTGGCTTAGCATCTGAATGTCTGACTCTTGATTTCAGCTCAGGTCATGATCTCAGGGTTGTGGGATCAAGCCCTGTGTTGGGCTCTGCGCTGGGCAAGGAGCCTGCTTGGGATTCTCTCTCTTTGTCTCTCCATAGCCCAACCCCAATTTTAAAAATTAAAAAAAATCCAACGGAGGAAAAGTTAATTAATTTCAGGGTTAGATCTTCAGGTTAATCTCTCCCTATCTCCACAACTGTTTTTTGGGGGGGTCGGTTGATGGAATTGGGGGAGGGCTGTAATTCCCTTTATAAATGTTGAAACATGTAGAATTTGGCTTCCATTGTAATTAGAGAACAGAAATTACAATTCAATGTCAAATTCTCAGACTGATGCTTTAAAAAATTATATAACTGCCTTTGAACTTGTAGTTATAACAATGATTAATCAAGAGCTAATGGAGACATTCATTCTTTTGGCTGCCTCCTCCCTCACCTCCTTGACAGACATTTTACTTATTTTACTCTTTGTCATCTCTAAAGGAGTTAAGAGCACAGAGTATATATATATTTTTTTAAAGATTTTATTTATTTATTTGACAGAGATCACAAGTAGACAGAGAGGCAGGCAGAGAGAGAGGAGGAAGCAGGCTCCCTGCTGAGCAGAGAGCCTGATGCGAGACTCGATCCCAGGACCCTGAGATCATGACCTGAGCCGAAGGCAGTGGCTTGACCCACTGAGCCACCCAGGCGCCCCCACAGAGTATATTTTGACTAAAAACTGGAAAAGATATGGAGGCCAGTGTGAGTTTAAATGAGCCAAGGGATTCTCTAAGATGTCAGGGCAGCTGCAGTGACTAGGTTGGATGAGGCTAGGGGAAGAACTGATTTGAACTTGGAGAGAAGAGATAGTCTAGTTAAAGTCTAGAATGCCTGAAATAGAGTCAAGGTGGTGTTAGTATTTGAGGATGCTAAAATCAGGAATGATGATAGGAGTCAGGGTAGAATGGAAAATGGTGACTCAGGAACTGACATATGAGAAGAACTGGAAGGGGCATCCTAGAATTTGGTGGGTTATAGCAAAATAATTTAGAAGGTGGTATAAATAGTTGTTGTGGACTTTAAATTAACAGGGTACACATTTTGTGTAGATTGTGGAACAATGGCTTAAAATGGTGCAAGGGCTTAAGATGAAGACTACTTCTTTGCCCTTTTGTGGTGAGTCTGGAAAAGGAAAACAAAGGATTTGTTTCAGATTTTAGTTATCATAGAGACATAGAGGAAATGATTCTGTAAAATGTTGCTACTTCAGCAGTTTAGGAATAAGTTTCAAAGGAAACCCTTGATCAAAGATGGGTAGAAAAAATTAGCAAAAAGGTGAGCTAATGTTTGAGTTCATTAGCCCACTGTATTCATTCTGTGAAAGCATAAATCCTAGAAACTAACAAAGTAAACAGAATATAGCAAGCACTCAATATTGTGACGTATTTCATTGCTAAATTTCCTTCCTATGTTTATCTCAAGCTAACAGAGATTGTACTCCCTGACAAGAGATAATTGGTATGTGGTTGTATGCAGTCAAGAAACAAGTGGATATGCTTGATATCTTGTTACAAACTTAAGAGTCGAATTCTCTCAGAGGGCTGGGATGAGGATTAAAAGAAAGGTAATGTACATTATAGGCACTCTAATGATATTTCCATCTTTTTTTTTTTTAAGATTCTATTTATCTGATAGAAAAAGAGCAAGAGAGAGAGAGACAGAACAAGCAGAGGGAGGGACAAAGGGAGAGGGAGAAGCAGGCTTCCCTGATGAGCAGGAAGCCCAATGCCGGGCTTGATCCCAGGAATCTGGGATCATGACCTGAGCCGAAGGCAGATGCTTAACCAACTGGGCCACCCAGGTGCCTCTCCATCCTTCCCTTTAATTCAAAAGGGCTGCTTTTTACCTGATGGATAGTTATAGCAGAAAGAAAATATCTAACATTTATTCAGTGCCCCCTTGCTCTCCCATATAGTGGGATGAGGCAGTGCTTTACATGCATCATACCACTTAATGCAAACAGCAGTCCTTTGTAAGTACTTTTATTCGTTTATAGAGGATATTGAGGCTGAGACATTAAGAAACAAGTGGTTAGAGAGCTAGGAAATGGTGGACCTGGGATTTGAACTCCAGCAGCCTGATTCTGGAGTCTTGAGTTGCAACTTCCCACACAGACAATAGATTCTCAACTGATGGTCATGTACTACAAAGGTGTCCTATTCTAGAACCTCAGACCTCAGGAGGGTGTGGCCTAATTTAGGCAATCCCTAAGATCAGTGTCCTCTGGCCTTGAGCAGCCTCATTTGATTACCGCAGGGTACCATATAAACATTATCTTTTCCACTGTGCCTGATGTGAAAGAGGATGATGTGGCAGATGAAATTCTGGCTCAATTTCCCTAGAGACTGTTGGGAAAGCTTATTGGAAAACAAAAAACCCAAGGCTAGAATCACATCTTAACAAAAAAAAAAAAAAAAAAAAAAAGAGTTCAATTTAAGGCCTTTCAAACTCAGTCTTTGAAATGGGATGTCCGACTATTGAAAATTGGTTCAAGTAGGCTCTATCCTCTTAATTGAATACTATGCAGCCACTAAAAATATTTACAGAAATTAATCTTTCAATATATCAAATAGGGGGAAAAGGCAGATTAGAAAACAGGATGGTTCTAGATTTATAAATCGCCTATTGGCCATTTATTCTGTGAAAATTTCTGAATCCCTGCTTTGCTAAGGGATATGCTAAATGCTGGGAATAGAGACAAAAGAAAAAGAACAGCACTTCCTGTACCACTGGCAGGCAGAGAAATATCTCAGCAGTGGCCACTGTGTGAAGGACACACAGTGGGGATGCATGGAGGATGCCAGATGAGCAGAGGGGATGTATCCTCTGGGCGCGGCGATGAGGGCGAATACTCCTTGGAGAAAGATCCCTTAGCAGAGCGTCTCAGAGAGAAAAACATGTTTAAAACACAAAAGTGATAGATGACCATAGATATGACTGAGGTTTGTACTGAAGTCACTAAAATTATTTAACAAAAAGCTCCAAGAAAGTTCAAAGTAGAAGTAATCTGTGGTGAGGTTTAATATAGAAAAGGGTGGTGGGTGGCTCAGTGGGTTAAGCCTCTGGCTTTGGCTCAGGTCATGATCTCAGGGCCCTGGGATGGACCCCCACATCAGGTTCTCTGCTCGGCAGGGAGCCTGCTTTCCCCTCTCTCTCTCTGCCTACTTGTGATCCCTCTCTGTCAAATAAATAAATAAAATCTTAAAAAAAAAAAAAGGGTGCGACAACACAGCAAGGTCTTGACAACATGAGAAAATGGAAGTCTAGAATAAAGTGGTGGGAGCAAGGGGGAGGGTTCTGATTATGAACCTCAAAATTGAGGGAAAGAACAAAGTTAGATGTTGGGGTAAAAGTGAGATCACAAGCTTGTTCACTGTGTTTCCATTAATAGTAATATTTTCTCTAAGATATAAAATAAGGTAATTTTGCTCAAATAGCAAAGGTTGGGAGAGTAGGAGCTGATATTGATAGGGTACTCTCTGTGTGCCAGAAATTTAATATACAAAATTTCAATTAATCCTCAAAATCACCCTAAGAAGTTCTCATTATTAATCCCATTTAGTAGATAAGGAAACTGAGTTTCAGCAAGGCTTAAAGTTAGTAAAACTTGAAGCCACAAAATTAGTAGGTACCAGAGCAGACATTAGAAGACAGATTAAGGGGGCGCCTGGGTGGCTCAGAGGGCTAAGCCTCTGCCTTCGGCTCCGGTCATGATCTCAGGGTCTTGGGATGGAGCCCCGTGTCCGGCTCTCTGCTCGGCGGGGAGCCTGCTTCCTCCTCTCTCTCTGCCTGCCTCTGCCTACTTGTGATCTCTGTCTGTCAAATAAATAAATAAAATCTTAAAAAAAAAAAGAAGACAGATTAAGTCTTTGCTATACTAAATGTGTGAGTGGTGGGGAGAAAAGAGAGAAAGCTTTAATCACTGTGGATAATAGTGAGACCATAAAAATTATACTACTATGAAATGTCAGGTAACTTTTATGGGCGGGAGACAATTTACAACATCTTATATCATGGAAGGAATTTTGGATTTATCAAAAATGCTGTCAAAGTTACAGCATTCTGATAAAATTTACTTAAATTTTTGGTTCCAAAGACTTAAAAAATAACTTTATTGAGATATAAATCATATACCATACAATTTACCCTTTCAGTGTGTAGAACTTGGCAACATTTTAGTGTAGTCATAGAGTTGTACAACCATCACCACTACCTACTTCTATTTATTTATTTTTAATGATTTCATTTATTTATTTGACAGAGGGAGAGATCACAAGTAGGCAGAGAGGCTGGAAAAGATAGAGAGGGGGAAGCAGGCTCCCCACTGAGCAGGGAGCCCAATGTGAGGCCCGATCCCAGGACCGAGATCATGATCCCAGCCAAAGGCAGAGGCTTAACTCACTGAGCTTCCCAGGCGCCCCACCACTACCTACTTCTAGAACATTTCTATCCCCCCCAAAAGAAACCCTGTATCTGTTAGCATTCATTCCCCACTCCCACCCTCTCCAAGAAAACCAATAATCTAGTTTGTCTATGAATTTGATTCTAGGAATTTGACATAGATGGAATTATGTGGCCTTCTGTTTCTAGCTTTTTTCACTCAGCATACTGTTTTCAAACTTTATCCATGTTGTAGCATACATTGGTTCTTCTTTTATTGTGGAATAATATTCCATTGTATGGATATAGGCTACTTTGTTTATCCATTCATTAGCAGATGGACATATGGGATGTTTCTATTTTGGCAATTATGTATGATGCTGCTATGAACATTTGACCTTGTGTGGTCATATGTTTTTATTTTTCCTTCATTTCATAAAGCAAGAAGTAGAACTGCTGGGTCATATGATAACTCTATGTTTAACATTTTAAGAAAATGTCAATCTGTGTTCCAAATGTGGCTACATAATATTCCTTTTAAAGCCACAACTTGATTGTCTAGATAGCTTTGGAAAAGCACTTTCTCCCTATACTTTAGGGAACTAGTTACCCAAAATAATTAGTATCTGGCAGCAAATTCTGGGATTACCTTGAGGACTCAGTTTCGTCTTAGAGGGTGGTGATGAAAAATTGAGTATTTCCAAAAGACTGCATGAGCTACAATGATTTTAAGAGTAAATCTAGCACTATCTGGCACACAGCATGTGCTCAGGTTATGTGTGTAATTGACCTTCAAGTAGGGAACCAGAAGAAAGGGCAAAAAAATAAACTCTAAGATGTGTTCATAACTGATAACCTTTTTTCCTTGATAATAAAGACTTTTTTGAAATTTTCTGCCTTTAAAAAAACAAGGGAAATATAGCAACAAATGTTATATATAAATACATAAGAAAACAACCAAACCCAATTACATACACCACAGGGGGGGTCATAAAGAAGAAATTAGACTCATCATTTGAGGAGATTTGCTGGCTCAACTGAGTATGTTCCCCACTGAGATTTATGTTTGTTTTAGCTCAAGCTAGCCATAAATAAACTTGAGTAGTATTCAAGAAAATGTTACTAAAAAGTCTCTGGGAATGGCAATACAGTCTGCGAATTTGGATTCTACCAAGCAAAGAGATAACCAGAATATCCCAGCAACCAAAAGGAAGAGAACAGTATGAAGATTGCAGCAGATGGCAAGATGCACATCAACATATTCCTCATCATCCAAAGGTAACCAGTACAAATATTCTGGTATATTTCCTTTCACATTTTTACCTATGCTATCCTAGGAAGGACTTGGGAGAAAATCTGTATAAGCCTGATTCCCCTTAGCCTATGGTGTATAATGTTTTTTCCTTCCCATGATGTGATGGTCTTTGAGGTATTCACTTGGTTGGGCTATAGTCCTTGATTATTCAGACACTAATCTAGGTGTTGCTGTGAAGGTATATTATAGAAGGGATTAAAGTTGATAATTTGATAACTTCAGTATGGAAGGGCAGGATTCGGTCAGTTTTAAGGCCTTCAGAGCAGATCTGAAGCTTCCGTGAAGAAGATATTCCACCTGCAGTCAGCAACTTCAGCCCTTGCTGTAAAGTTCCAGCATGCCCTTCCCTATGGCCTGCCCCACAGTTTTGGACTTGTCTAGCTGGCACCCACAAATATATAAACTAATTCCTTGGAATGAAATCCCCAGGGCATTTCCAAGCATCAGTAACTATGTACTCCAATGTTAGACTGGAGGACAGGAAAATTCCCAGCACAGGCCAAGTGGAGACATTCCTTTCTCTCTAGGATCCTTAGGTTGACTTCAGTACTTTCAAAATTTTTTTTACCTGTAGACACTGGGTAAAGAATACAAGTATAAAATGTTATTTGGGTGTTGTGGTAAACTAGGAATAGGACATAAGATTATGACTGATTTTTAGCCCATCCTAAAATTTAGATCTATTATACTGAGGGCAGAGTCCAGAACGGGGATACAATACAGAATCTTGGCAAATCCCAAAATATATGTGAGACTAGAAAAAAAGTTACTAATTATTTTATATAAATGATACTTGAGCCTACAGAGTAACAGTTTAAGGAAACTGGCAAATCTTACCACATTTGAGATTTAATGGGACTTTTTACAGTGGTGAAATCAATCCCTTAAATAGCAGAGTGAGTTACTGTCATGTGGGATAAATAACTGCTTATTCATTTTCTGTAAATTACCTTTATGATATTAGGCAGCTTGAACAATAAACTGTATTTACACTATCTGTCATACACTGATCTCCACCCTAAGAAATGAAAAGTGATTTTTTTGTGGTGAATTTGTTATAGTACTTACTTGAGGTCTCTGCTGAGAACTAAATTAATTCTATCCTTTAAAGGTCGATTCTTCTCAGGAATAGAGAACCATGTCTTCCTACCCATAATCACCAAATTCTGTTTACCTAGAAAATCACATAAAAAGAATATTTGGGGAGTATATATTTCCATATATTCATACACACACACACACACACACACACACACACACACACACACAGATATGATTGCCATAGTGACATCTAGTGGATTTGCACTGAAAATAAAAATTTAAAACAGGCTTACCAGAATTTACAGTTATCACCCATTTCCTAAATATAGTAACTTTTTTCCCCCTATGGTGTTATCCAATTCATATCCAATATTTACTCAACTGCAATCATGTGTAATAGTGAAGAGCCAAGATTCTGGGGCAAAGGGCTCTAGTTCAGTGTATTTAGTCATCTACTGAACATGTCATGTTAATCTTCTGTGTCTTACTTTCCTTATTTATAAAATGGAAATAACAGTAGTTCCTACTTCTAGGGTTACTGTGGGGATTGAAGACTTAGAAGATCTAATAAGTCCTGTTTAACTGTTTGATATGATAGTATTATTCATATTTGTATACTTTTTAGGCATATTAATAGTCATACTTTTATTTTTTTTAAGATTTACTTATTTATTTATTTGACAGACAGAGATCACAAGTAGGCAGAAAGGCAGGCAGAGAGAGAGGGGGGCTCAGGCTCCCCACTGAGGAGAGAGCCAGATGTGGGGCTCGATCCTAGGACCCCAAGATCATGACTCAAGTCGAAGGCAGTGGCTTAACCCACTGAGCCACCCAGGCACCCCTAACAGTCATACGTTTAAAGATACGTGCTTAATATTCCACTCAATTAAAAAGCTATAACACTTTCAATTGTGCTTCTTTCAAATATAATGCTTCTATGGAAACTTTATACACGTAGCTTCCATTTTTGGTTTAATTACTTAGGAAAAAATCCTGGGAGTCAGATATCTGGATCAAAGGAATATACACATTTCTGTAATTTTTGATATATTCTGACAGGCTAGCGAAAGAAGTACATGTGTCTGTTTCAAAGAATTATTATTAGCATGATTTTATTTAAAAATACTAACAGTTATAAAATATAAGTAGTAAGACTAAGTGTTTTTCTGTATTTGGAAAGTTTTTACCTCCAAGAATTAAAACCCCAATCATTCATGGTGCCCCTGATGTGATTTGCACTGCATTTTCAAAGACAGAGCTCTAGGTGCTAGTAAAGAGATACCAAGTATCAAAAATAACAGAGCCATTAGGTGAGGAATTCTGGTGAGAGAAATGGTACAGACCTGGCCTAACAATTAAGGTGGACATAAGTGAAGAGCATACAGAAACGTTGGGAGGAAAAAGAAGAAAGGAAAAGAAAAAAGAAAAAAAAGCCAACATCCCTTCAGTACCCTTCCATCCACTCATCCAAGAAGTACTGTATTTACTGAACACTAGCAAACAGGCCAGACATTGGATGCTTTTCCTATGACTAGACCATACTTTGGATTCTAGAGAGTGGTTCATATCAATTCCTTAAGCTTCAAGCTCTTGCTCTCTTGTCTCTACCACGGACCTAAGTCCCAGGTCCACAAACCCGTATCAGTCCTATTAAAGTTTTGCTGCATGTGCTTCTGGCTGACTTACCATTTCCTTTTTTTTCTGCTATTCCTTCTCCTATGACCAAATACATGTCTCTTGGGTTTTAAACGAGTATCACACCACCATATTCTTTTCCTTGGTTATCCTCTTCTCTCCAGCAGCTCAACTCATCTACTTCCCTGTATCTGCAATCCCCAAACCTCAAAATTAGCACTGTTAACAATTGCACACTCTTGCCCACTCCTTTATTTTCCACCTCACCCAGGATTATTCAACTGTCATTAAATTTAGCATCTAAGAGTTCATCCTGGATCCCTTCCTGCATCCCCTTCACCTTCCTTATCTCCATACTGAGTATCATGGAACCGTTTTTTGGACTTCTCTCCTCTTCACTGCCCTCCTTCAGGCCCTATCATATCCTGCAGGGACTATGGCAAAGGTCTCCTCTGATTTCTTTTCCATGCTCTAATCTTCACTGAAACCTGCAGCTAGATGCTAATTCTGCCCAGTACCTCAACTGTACGCCTGCCCATATAAAATTTGAGAGAACTTTTTTTTTTTTTTAAGGATATGACGAACCTTGGGAACTGCATACAAATGAGTGGTAAGGCAAAAAGTCCCAGATTAACATGGATAACTTTTCATTTAAGTAAAATCTGCACTGGTAAGCTTACTCAGCAAGATGTTTCCCAAACCTCAATCTCCTAAAAATCCCACATTACCTTCTACTGAGGAGGTTGTGGTCATTCTTTGGAAAAACTTGAATTCGTTCCTACAAGTTAGACAAACAGCGTTACTCAGAATTATCCCGCGGGCTCCAGCTCTAACGCGACCCACAGACGCTGCGCTGGCGGGGAGAGGAGCGAGTGGAGTGGAGGGGTCTCTAGGACAGGGACTTTGTTCTGAGGCAGGGAGCCGCGGGGGGGGGACATGTCCTCGCCGCCGGGCGGCAGGGGCAGGACGGAAATCAATAACTTGGCCTCTCGGCTCCCGATGGCGGAAGGAAGCCCAGGTCCAGCTCGCGTCATCTCGGGTGCCAAGTCCGTCCCCCTCCTCCCGCCGCAAGTGTCTGCGCGACCCCGCGCTAGCTCTTCCAAACCCAATCGACCCCCGGCCCGGCAGGTACCTGAGCGGGGGCCAGGGCAGGTCCCCGTTCTTGCCGATGCCCATGTTCTGGGAAACAGCGGCGATGCAGTTTAGTGTACGAACCATGACAGCAGCGGTAAACACCTCCTAGCTAGCTCGCCGCGACCGCACGAACCCGGCCGCGCTAGGCGCGAAACCGCGGCCGCCCCGCCTCCTCGGTCCCATTTGTGCAGCCGAGACTCCGCCCCCCGCCCCGGCGCTCCGCAGGGTCGTGACGTGCTCGCGCCCGCAGACGCCGGGGACCTGCGGCCGCGGGCTCGCGCTCCTGGGTCGGCCCTGCCTGGGTGGAGTTGCTCTGTATCGTGCGATGTCGGGCCGGAAACCTGCCTTTGACCGTGCCGCTACCACCGGCCCAGCCCCTGCAGGGCAAGCGGTTTTGAGCAGATTCTTCCAGTCTACGGGAAGCCTGAAGTCCACCTCGTCCCCCACGGGTGCAGCCGACAAGGCCCACCCTGACTCTGACTCCGCAGCGCCCCTAGCGTGCACTTTCCCGCCTCAGTTGCCGCCACACGTGGTGGGTTTGGTCTAGGACGGGGCGGGGCCAGCGGGAGATGGGCAGGGGCGGGAACCGTGCTTGTGGGTGGAGCGGGAGGAGGCGGGGATAGTGCGCGAGAATCGGCGAGATGAGATGGCCGGAAGAGAGAGGGGCCGGGCTCTGAAAGGAGAAGGCGGGAAAAGCCAGGCTGGCCTCCATTCTCCGCGCAGTTCACGTTGTAGTTTCCACTTGGAGTAATAGACTTGAGGCCAAGGTCGCGCGGGTTCTTAATGGCAGACTCAAAACAGGAGCTCAGGTCTCCGGACTTCCATTCTGATGAGGGTAGGGGCTTGTGGGCAAAGGATACCTCTTTTAGCCTCCATTTTACCTCCCAGCCTTAAAAAAAAATCTGGATTGAAGATTAAAGAGGAGCTTTATTTACCTTATTTGTATATACTTGGTTAAGTAACTGGAAGTAAATTGCCGCTAAGTGTCTAGTTTTTAAGCATGCAACAGCAGTGCTCAATATTTCAAGCGAATAGGGTAAAAGCAGTCATATTGTACGGTTCCTCAGTGACTACACTTCTTGTGGCTAAGACTGTAAAGTTTGATACACAGTTTGGCTGGATTAGGTTTAAATGGGTGCAGATGTGAATGGTTAGTCATGGAATCCTTCCTGTTGCTTACCACCGTTCACCTGAGTAAAACAGTTGGTTTTGTTTTTCCCAGGGACACTGCCAGCAGGGAAAGTCCAAGGTTGAGCCCTCACCGGGGCTTCCTGATGCAGTATCTTCCTGATCGCAACACTTCCTGAGGATGTGTTGGGACGTCTGGGTGGCTCAGCCAGTAAAGCATCTGTCTTTAGCTCAGGTCATGATCCCAGGCTCCTGGGATCCAGTACTGCATTGGGCTCCTTGCTTAGCTGGAGCCTGCTTCTCCCTCTGCCTGCTGCTCCCCCTGCTTGTGCCGTCTCTCGCTGACAAATAAATAAAATTTTAAAAAACAAACAATAACAACAGATGAGGATGTGGAAAGGGATTGCAGACTTTTAGCCACCCTCCAAATTTTAATACGGATGACAGCCTAGCTACTTCAAAGTTTTCATTTATATTTCTTTCATAGAGGGAGTTCTCCTCTCCTGTTTTTGATTTTTTAAAAAAAGATTTTATTTATTTGACAGAGAGCACTTGGGGAGAGAACGCACAAGCAGGGGGTGGGATAGAGGGAGAAGCAGACTCCTCCACCCAGCAGGGAGCCCATTATGGGACTCCATCCCAGGACCTTGGGATCATGACCTGGGCTGAAGGCAGACGCTTAACCAACTGAACCATCCAGGTGCCCCTGTTTTTGATTTTTGATGATAGTTTACATTTCATGAATATACCAAGATTTTATTTTACACCTACTATGTAGAAGGTATTTTGGGAAGGACTTAATTTTTGACAGGTTTCCTGCCAGTACATAGTTTATAATCTTGTGGTATCTTAGGTAGTGAACATAAGCCAAGTTTGAATTTGAAACAGTTAAATTACAGTTAACATTGACGTTTCAAAAATGGTAGTATTCTTTTATTATGTATCTAATTTCACCTTTCCTAAATGGGTATATATTTTTGAAAGGTATTTTATTTATCATAGGTAAGTAGGGTGACTCAGGTTTTATAATCTGAGATAGGTGAAGGCTGATTGAGTAAAGAAAGGTATCATAAGACTTGGTTCTAATTAATGCTAGCAGGGCTTGAAGTGCTGAGGCTCATGACTTCTGGTCTCCACATTGTCTTTCATAACAGTATGGAGAGTATCTATATATATAGTTCTGAAGGTAGGTGATTCCGTAAGTAGTGGGATGGCAAGAACCTTGTTATTCAGAAGTGAAGCTTAAATTATTTCACATACATCAAATTTTGAGATTAGAGATAACACATCATTTTCTAATATAGGTTGCAGAAATTGGCAGCAGTAAAAAGAGAACACTGGAGAGTGATGGGCCTGTTCAAAAGAAAGCAAAGAAAGTCCAAGAAAAGGAAGGAAGAAGTGATTCGATAAAGTTTGGGAACGCTGGTGAGTCCTATGGTGATGATTGTTCGTTCTCACTAGTTGTGGCACAGGTACTGTATTCTCCAGAGAGCAGAGGATGTTATTGGAGAGTTGTGCCATTTTTTTCCTTTATGGACAAAGGTCTCCAATGTGGTTGAGTAGAGTGGCCCCTCCATAAGTGGTGGTGTGAGTAGGGCTTTGGGGGTGTGGAGGTAGAGCTGGAGTTCTGCAATTTGCCTATAGTTTTCCCCATTTTCTCTTTTATTTCTCTTAGCTAATTTTTGTCCTGATTATAAAAGTAAAACATTCTTGTTATAAAAATTTCAAATAATACAGATATGTAGAGGGTAGACAATGAAAGACCCCACCATCCTTCCCTTTTAGTGAGAGCTTCTGGTAATTTTAGGGGGCTACTGAATATTTTTCCAGGTGTCTCTTTTTATACACATCTACATGTACACACAAAGAGCCACAAATTACTTAGTAATAATACAGTCGGCCCTTGAACAACATGGGGGTAAAGGGTGCTGATACCCTGCACAGTTGAAAAATCCATGTAGAACTTTTTGACTCCCCCAGAACTTAACTACTAATACCCTACTGTTGATAGGAAACCCTACTGATAACAAACGGTTGATTAAAACATATTTTATATGTAATATATATTGCATACCATATTTTTACAATGAAGTAAGCTAAAGGAAAGAAAATGTTAAGAAAATCATGAGGAAGAGAAAATACATTTATAGTAGTATACTGTATTAATTGAAAAAAAATCCCCAAGTAAGTGAACCCATGTAGTTTAAACCATGTTGTTTAAGGTCAACTGTATTTTGTAAATTGTATTATACTATATGTACTAATTTGCAGCTATCATTTTCCACTTAACAGAACATTTTGAACAATTTTCAATGTCAGGTTATGTAAATCTACCCTGTCCTTTTTTTTTTTTTTTTTTTTATCATGGAGGTGCTCTTTCTGTATGCTAAAAGTCTTTGGATAAAACCACCATTCCTGAGACAGTTGACTTCTAGGGGTGGTGTTGGATTTATAGATGATTGAGCACTATTTCTTTAGTTGTTGGCCTCAGAGGATTTGTTATAAAGTTTAACAGAAAATCATTCTTTCTTCATTATCCCCAGAAAATTAGGAAGAGAATGAGTTAAAAGGAAAGCAAAAAAAAAAAAAGTCTCAGTTCAGTGGATCAAGCATGTAAGATATCTTTCCTTCCCCAAAAGGTAAAATTTGGATTTAGGGTCAACATGAAAGCCTTAGTATGAAATAACTATAGAAATGGAGATGTAGGGGCACCTGGGTGGCTCAGTGGGTTAAGCCTCTGCCTTCGGCTCAGGTCATGATCTCAGGATCCTGGGATCGAGTCCCACATTGGGCTCTCTGCTCGGCGGGAAGCCTGCTTCCTCCTCTCTCTCTGCCTGCCTCTCTGTCTACTTGTGATCTCTCTCTGTCAAATAAATAAGTAAAAAATTATAAAAAAAAAAAAGAAATGGAGATATATACTTAAAGAGAATGATAAATCTTTTCTGTTGTCAACAAGGCAATTGACTTAGAATGTTTTGAAATAAGACTTTTTGTGACTTGTTAAAAACGGTGCCAAAAAAAAGGGAAAGGAGCATCTGCCAGTCCAGTTACTTAATTTGTTTTCCAGTCTTATGTCTCCTTGTGCTTCATTTTGGATCAGTTCTCCTGCTGTGTTTTCAAATTCCATAATCTTTTCTTTTGTGGTGTCTAATTTGCCATAAGTCTCATTCAGTAAAATGTTACTCTCAGATAGTGTACATTTAATCTTTAGAAGTTCTATTTTGTTCTTTTAAAAGAAATCACCTTTTACTCTCTGTGAAACATAGAGAAGAAAAGCTGTTACCAAAACCAAACAGAACTCCAAAATCCCAATCTTCCATTTTGCTTCTCTTTCTGTTCATGTTTTTCTTTACCTTTTTGATTATGTGGAACGTATTTATAATACGTTTTCATGTCCACATCTGGTAATTCTATCATCTCAGTCATTTCTAGGTCTGTATCCCTTAATTATTATTTCCTGCTTTTTCTCATGTTTAGTAAGTAATTGTTTGGATCACAGATATTTTGAATTCTGTGTTATCATGCGTTGGGTTTGGGATTTCTTTAAAGAATGTTGGACTTTATTCTGGCATGCAGTTAAATTCTTTGTAGATCAGTTTGATCTTTTTAAGGATTGTTTTTAAATTTTGGAAGAGAAGGCTTAGAGTAGTTCTGTTCCTAAAGTTTGATTTTTCTAGAGTTGGGAAGGAATACATAGTAGCAGTAGCATATTATATAGTATTTCTACCACATTTAAAAAATGGACATTAATAACCTTTAGGACATAGGTAATTAAAAAAAGAGAACATAGGTAATAGTAAAATGTAGTAATAGTTTTAAAAAATGATGAGGTTTGATTATTTATTACCTTTGTTCTTAATACAGTTTATTTAATTGTAAGTTGACATAATCTAATTTGTAATCATGGCTGTGTTTGACAGTTGCCTCAGAAAATTCTTGAAGGTTTAACAGTTGCCTCTGGTAAGCAATATCAACTGGTTTCATTAAGCACACCACTGGTCTTTCTTTGTGAGCTAGTTTGAGTTTCCTTATAGCTTGAGTCTCCAAGGATGAGCACCCTGAGGGTCAGAAAGAAGCTGTATTGACTTTTAAGATCTAGCTTCAGAAGTTAAAAGGCCTTACTCTGTTGGTTGAGTTAGTTACGAAGGCCTGCCTTTGTTCAATGGAAGTGACCTTGGATCCCACTTCTCAATGCAGGAGTGTCAGCATCACATTGTAGGAAGAGCAGATGGGATAGGGTTTATATACTTGGCCCTCCTTAATAAATAAAATCTACATGGGTCAGAATGCAGAGTTGACTTTTTATGTTATTAATATTCTTATTTGAATTACAGATAAAAACATAATATGGAACTCTGTCTCAGAAGTATTTTGATAAATATAAATATTCACTATCTTAATGCTTATAGTATATGTGCTACTGAAGTGAGCACAATCATAATGCTTTATAAATAAATTCAGACTTTTATGAGTACAACCCCAAGACTGGAAAACCACCCCCATCCCAGGAAAGTTTTTTAATATCCATAGGAGGGAAGTCCTTGTATAATATACGCACTTACGGTATACTTCTTTTTTTTTTTTTAAAGATTTATTTATTGGGACGCCTGGGTGGCTCAGCCGGTTAAGCGGCTGCCTTCGGCTCAGGTCATGATCCCAGTATCCTGGGATCAAGTCCCACATCACGCTCCTTGCTTGGCAGGGAGCCTGCTTCTCCCTCTATCTTTGCCTTCCACTCTGTCTGCCTGTGCTCGCTCGCTCTCCCTCTCTCTCTGACAAATAAAAATCTTAAAAAAAAAAGATTTATTTATTTATTTGACAGAGAAAGAGAGATCACAAGTAGGCAGAGAGAGAGGAGGAAGCAGGACCCCCGCTGAGCAGAGAGCCCGATGTGTGGCTCGATCCCCGGACCCTGAGATCATGACCTGAACTGAAGGCAGCAGCCCAATCCATTGAGCCACCCAGGTGCCCCTACAGTATACTTCTGAAGAGTGATTCAAGTATATATTTTGAAAAGTGGAGAGTAATTTGAAAGAGATTCAAATATACATTATTCCAGCTATAAGATTAGTAGGAGACAAGGTATAATTGTTGTGTCAAAAGAGGTTTAAATATAAATAAGTATATATAGTTAAATATAATATATGAGAAGTTTTAAACTCATAGGAATGGACCAAACACAACTCTTGCTCTCAGAGTTGTTTTTTTGTTTTGTTTGTTTGTTTTGTTTTTTTTGCTTTAATAGGAAAGGTAAGAGGTTATAAATGCAGTCCCTTTTTCATTATATTTAGAATTGGCTACCTAATAGTATTACCCTAAAGGGAGAAATAATGTATTCTGGCATATATTAGATAGTAGAGAGTAAATGATAGTTTTCTTTCTTTTATGGATTGCTTGCTTAAGAAGAACTGCCAGTTGGCAGCCTGGGATAAGTGCTATGGAGAAATGTGATCTTATTATAGGAACACAGACAAAAGATGATTTTAAGCTAAGGGAGTTAGGAGTTTCATGGAAAAGTAATTTTGAGAGGGATCTTGAAGAATAGATGAGTATGATTTTGACGTGGAAATTGGGGTTAAGGGCCTTCAGGGAGAAAGTATAGATGAGTAAAGCTGTGGAGGTGGGATAGCAGGCATGTTAGGGCAGGGTGATGATCTGCCTTCCTTGGAGAACTCCTGAGGTCAGTATCTCTAGGTCTTTCCCGTTAAGCTGATCAGTTTCCCTGGTCTGGAGTCTTCTTGGCTCTTGGCTAGAGCGGGGAGCTCTGGCTGCCTGTGTTCTAGAGCTCATGAGGAAAAGGCTGGGTTTCTTAGCCTACAGTAAGCCCCTATTTCCCATTATTCCTCTGGCTCAGGCACAGTTCTCCCATCTCAGCTGTGCCTGTTCTACCTCTTCCAGAGTAACCTCCAGTTCTCTGCTGATGTGGAGAAGCGCAGCTACCCTTGAGCTTGGAGTAGGCTAGAGGTCGAAGGATCAACTTGCTTTGAACCAGTCTTCTTTATTTTAGAACCTCCCTTTAGTACATATGCTACTGCTGCCCTGATTCCTGAGCCTTAAGCATTTTGTGTAGCAAATGGTATTGGTTCTTGGTTTTCTTCACTACTGGTTTAGTATTTAGCTTTCAGGTATGCTAAATTGGTTATTATTCATCTATTTTTCCTTCTCATTTCAGATTTTTTTTTATTTGTACCTGTCACTTCACAGAGAGAAAAGTCTCTGTCCTTATGTGCTTATATCTTTTTTTTTAACATTTTTTTTTTTAAGATTTTATTTATTCATTTGACAGACAGAGGTCACAAGTAGGCAGAGAGGCAGGCAGAGAGAGAGAGAGAGAGGAGGAAGGAGGCTCCCCGCTGAGCAGAGAGCCCTATGCGGGACTCGATCCCAGGACCCTGGGATCATGACCTGAACCGAAGGCAGAGGCTTTAACCCACTGAGCCATCCAGGCGCCCCTTATGTGCTTATATCTTAAAAAAAAAAAAAAAAGAAAGAAAGAAAGAAAAGAAAAACCCTACTGTAGTTTGTAATGGGGTTTCAGGACCAAGTGAAATGACATGTATGTTTCAGTATGCTGTCTTTACCCTAAACCCAAATGTTTATCTCCTTGTCACATTTTAGTTAGATTCATTGCTTTAGTGAGAAGCTCCCTTTTTCAATACAACTCTAAAAAGAAGCAGTGGCTTCTTTACTCAGAAAAATACTCACACCAACACAATTTTGTATGTAATTTTCAGAAGTGTACATTCCTTCCCATAAAATCTGGGTTTGTGAACGCCCCCTTCATCATGCCCTGGTTATGAATTGACATAATGAGAATAAAATACTATTGTTATATTTTCTTCTGATTTGCTAACCAAGAGCCAAAGAAATGTCTGAGGACCAAGAATGTTTTAAAGTCTCTGGAAAAATTAAAAGAATTCTGCTGCGATTCCGCCCCTCCTCGAAATAGAGTCCAGACAGAACCTCTTCAGGAGAGATTGGCAGTTCTGCCAAAATGTACTGATTTTGACGATATCAATCATCTACGTGCAAAGAAGGCAGTTTCTTGTGAAGACTCCAAATCTCATATAAGTCAAAAGGTATGTGTTCTGTAGATGAATATCCAGGTACTCAAATCAGTAGGTTCTGAAGTGCCATAAGTTTCTGTGGGTTCATACAAGGCAGTGGTTCCCAAACTTGGCTAATCATCCAGATTAGCTTTGGAAGCTTTTGCATTTTAGCTTATTTATTTTTTAAGTCTGTGGAGATTCTGATTTACTACGTACTAAGGAGGGAAGAATTGGTTTGTATTAAAACAGAACCAAAAAAAAAAAAGCCCCCAAAGTGATTCTGATGTACAGCCTGGGTTAGGAATCCTTGGCTTGGGGGGATTCTTAATAATGAGTACAAGCACAAGTTTTCTAATCCTCCTTATAGTTATCATGATGGAAAATCTTAAGCAACATATATGGGTTTTGTGGTTTTTAGTTGAAAACTTGGTGATATAAAGTAAATTCAAATGCAAACCAAATATATATGGCTCTTTACTTCCACTGTTAAATGATATATCAATGTTTTCACCATTGCAAAATCAGGGAATTGAACTTTTGCTCCTTCACTAACATCCACGATTCAGAGCAGTGGTTTGCAGTCCAACTTTAAATGAGAATCACCTGGAGAACTTAAAAAAAAATACTGTTAACAAAAACTTTTCTTCAGAATCATACTGGTCTTTGCTAAGAACTGAGTATGGATATTGTTTAAAAGCTCTCATTTTAATGTGTAGCCATGATGGTTGAGAGCCACTGAATGAAAGAAATAGTTCTTTTTTTTTTTTTCCTTTGAGTCATTTAAATGAAAAGCTATAGATTCTTAAAAAGCTATGGACTGAAAGCAATGATTTCTTTACTCAGAAAAATACTCACACCAACACAATTTTGTATGTAATTTTCAGAAGTTTACATTCCTTCCCACAAAATCTGGGTTCATGAACTTCCCCTTCATCCAAGCTGAGATCCACTGACTTATCATTGGCCATCAGGAAAAGAGATGTTTTTGTTTTATTTTTAATCTATTTCTTTTTTTTTTTAATTTTTATTTATTTGTCAGAGAGAGAGAGAGAGCGAGCACAGGCAGACAGAGTGACAGGCAGAGGCAGAGGGAGAAGCAGGCTCCCTGCCGAGCAAGGAGCCTGATGTGGGACTCGATCCCAGGACGCTGGGATCATGACCTGAGCCGAAGGCAGCCGCTTAACCAACTGAGCCACCCAGGCGTCCCTATTTTTAATCTATTTCAATACTTAGAGGCAGTTCACGTGAGTGGTCATAAAAATATAGATATCAAAATGTTTGTCTATTAAAGCTTACTTTGTTAATTGGAGAATTTACTCTAGGGCTTGATTAGAGCTTATTTACCATTACTTTATATATAAAATGACCACGTTGGTATTTCTGATTCCCAGCACATTAGCATTCACCAGTTAGAAGGGACACCTAGAAGTGTAGTACATGGATGTCATTGTAGGACATAGCTGTTTGATGGCATGGAAGGACACAGATGAGCGGTAGAAGCTACTAAGTGAAGTTAAATGGCCAAGGTTTAGGGGCTAGGACCATTAGTGTGGGAGTCAACAACCCCGTAAGTCTTGATAGGTTTTGAAATTCCCATTTTAACATTCTGGGAAGTATTTCCATCCAAATGGTTAGGGGAAAAAAAAAAAGTTGCTTAATATTCAAGTATTCAGATTGACTTCTTAGTATAAAAGTTTTTTTCTCCATGCCTATTCTCATTCCATATGTGAATAAAGCATAAAGTAAGAACTTTTTTTTTCTAGGAAATATATTTTCTTCAAGTATGGATTAGGTGTTACAATATGTAGTATTCCTGGATTTTATCTACAAGGCATGGAAACAAATGAGAGAATCCATCAAAGTTAAAAAATGCATTCTCTCATCTGATACATTGACCTACTCTTCTGTTGCCACACCTCCCCACACTTCCCCACCTCACTGCTGATCTTTGGAGATTTGCTGGGCTGCACTATTCAGATAATTTACATCTCTGCCTCTTATTTCAGCTAAGCCACATTTTTAAATGCATCTATAAAGTACATGTTGCTGGACTTTGTCTTGGACCAAGGTCCTCTCCCTTGGCCATATAGGGCATTTCTTTTTTTCTCTTCCTTTCCCCTGCTGATCACCAGTCTTTTTTTTTTTTTTTTAAGATTTATTTGTTTGAGTCAGTGGGGAGGGGGCAGAGGGAGAGGCAAAGAGAATCTGAAGCAGACTTCCTGCTCTGGGTAGGGCTCCATCCCAGGACCCCGAGATCATGACCTGAGCCGAAATCAAGAGTCAGACACACTTAACCAACAGAGCCACCCAGGTGCCCCGATCATTAGTCTTTTAAAGAATATTTATTTATTTTTTTAGTAATCTCTACACTCAACATGGTGTTCAAACCCATGATCATGAGACCAAGAGTTGCATAGTTTTCTGACTGAGCCAGCCAGAAGCTAGTCTTTTAGACCATATATATATATATATATATATATTTTTTTTTTTTTTTTTTTTTTTTTTCTTCAAGATTTTATTTATTTGTTTGACAGAGCAAGCCAGAGAGCACAAGTGGTTGAGGGTAAGGGAGAGGGAGAAGCAGATTCCCTGTGGATCAGGGAGCTCCATTCGGGCTCTATTCCAGGACCCTGGGATCATGACCTGAGCTGACGGCAGATGCTTAACTGACTAAGCCACCCAGGTGCCCCTTGTAGGCCATGTTTTTAATTCCAGGCATAGCTGATAAATTTTTAGATGATAGCAGTGATACAGTGACAGCTAGGAGTCAGATTTATCTTACAAATTTGTCTCATTTTACCTTTTGTGTAAATAAGTCTCAGAAGCAAGTAATTTGCCCTAAGCTCTAAACTGGAATTAGTTAATGGTTTTCACACATGAAGGGAAGGCTAGCAGGAATACTGATGTTGAAACATGACCATGCTTTATACTTCCCAAAAGCTCTCTGTCATATCTCTTTACCAAAAAAAAAAAAAAATCATGCTTCTGGGGCGCCTGGGTGGCTCAGTGGGTTAAAGCCTCTGCCTTCGGCTCAGGTCATGATCTCAGGGTCCTGGGATCGAGCCCCGCATCGGGCTCTCTGCTCGTCGGGCAGCCTGCTCCCCACCCCCCTCCACCCCCCCGCCGCCTGCCTTTCTGTCTACTTGTGATCTCTCTCTGTCAAAATAAATAGGTAAAATATTAAAAAAAAATCATGCTTCTTTCTTGTGGTCAAGATTTATGGAATGTACTATCTTTTGGCCTGTGCTTGGAAATTTGAAACATTCTTTAGCTGATGGTATGCTTGTTGAAGGTGGTTTTACCGACTATTGAGAGAGACATTCATCTCTCCTTAATTTTTGTGCCTTACACATCTAGGAATAGATAAGGAAAAGAAAAATGTTAATTATGAATGATTTAATGAAATAAAATTTAAAAAGAGGTGTATGAAACTTTAAAATGTTTAGGTGGTTTTTTTTTTTAAGATTTTATTTATTTATTTGAGAGAGAGAGAGAGTGAGAGCATGAGAGGAGAGAAGGTCAGAGGGAGAAGCAGACTCCCTGCACAGCTGGGAGCCCAATGTAGGACTCGATCCCGGAACTTCAGGATCATGACCTGAGCCGAAGGCAGTGGCCCAAACAACTGAGCCACCCAGGCATCCCTAAAATGTTTAGGTTTTTAAAATTTGCTTAAATATGCAGTAGTTTAGTTTGGCTCTTTTCTTTTTTTTAAGTCTCTTACTCTGAAAAAAATTTCAAACCTGTGAAAAAGTTTATCTGAATATACTACGGACTCCTGTAAACTTTCACTTAGATTCACCAATTGTTAGGTTTGTACCAAATTTGCATCCTCGGTCTTTCTGAAAACTATTATTATGGGTAATACTTTCTAAACTATAGAAATCTTTCCATTGCCAGGATAAGACACTTCCTGATCTCAGTCCTTTTGGATCATCACACACGGGTAATGACAATTCACAGAAAACTTCTGATCCTAAGCCATCTAACAAACGGACGAAAAGCATTTACACACCTTTAGAATTACAATACATAGACCTGAAACAACAGCAGAAAGATGCAATTTTGTGTGTGGAATGTGGATATAAATATAGATTCTTTGGGGAAGATGCAGAGGTAAGTTATTTTTTCAAATGCTCTTTCATGTTTTTCTTGTCCAGCCTTAAATATTTTCTGATATTTTTGTTCCATTTTCTGACTTTGTAAGAGAGCCAGTGTGAACAGTTGCCTTTTAAAATGCTGTCACAGGGGCGCCTGGGTGGCTCAGTGGGTTAAAGCCTCTGCCTTCGGCTCAGGTCATGATCCCAGGGTTCTGGGATCGAGCCTCGCGTCGGGCTCTCTGCTTAGCAGGGAGCTTGCTTCCTCCTCTCTCTGCCTGCCTCTCTGCCTACTTGTGATCTCTGTCTGTCAAATAAATAAATAAATAAAATCTTTAAAATGCTGTCACAGTCAAAACTGAAAATAAACACAGGTGAACTTGGGGGGATTCTAGGCCAGTGGGGGAGGATCAAAGGGACCCCTTTTGAAATGGCTTGCCTTTTCTCCATGTACTTGTCCGATAACTTCTATCCACTGCGAGGTGATTGGATGAATCAGATACCGAATGAACCATAGTCATGTGAGTATTTAATGTTTCTTGATGCAGACTCAAGCAAGAAAACATTTTGAGATGGCCCGTTTACTCTTTTTTTTTAAAAAAAAAAAAGATTTTGTTTACTTATTTGACAGAGATCACAAGTAGGCAGAGAGGCAGGCAGAGAGAGAGAGAGAGAGGGAGAAGCAGGCTCCCTGCTAAGCAGAGAGCCCGATGCGGGGCTCGATCCCAGGACTCTGGGATCGTGACCCGAGCTAAAGGCAGAGGCTTTAACCCACTGAGCCACCCAGGCGCCCCTGGCTCATTTACTCTTAAAAATTTTGATAGCCTGGAACGTGGTTATGTCTCAGGGGAAGAGCACATTAAGTGCCAGCCACCTGCAGAAGGTGTTTGAAGTCTTAGAGTCTCTTTTTAGGTCATTCATCTTGCTCTGTTAGTCCAAGTTGAATCTGAATTTAATTTTGAGGATTTGAAGTAGGCCGACGTTAAGGTTAGAAGTGAATTTGAGCATTTCGTGGGCAAGTTTAAGGAAAGCATTGCTGATGATGGTCTGTTGGAGTCATGCATGGTTGTGATGATTCCACAACTTCAGGTCTGTATCATCAGATATCAGACATCATTGGAGAGCAATGAGGTAGCACAGCTAACATCTACCTCATGGACAGGAAGTGAAGACTTAGCCAACTTTTCTTCCAGTTTTTAAAATCCTGTTGTGGGCCTGAAAGCGGTGGTCTTTAGTTGAGGTGGCTGTTTGCTGTTATGAAGTTAGACTTTGAAGCAGAGTCTAACTGAGGACAGGGACAGATACATAGTTGGCATCGTATAGGTAAAGGGGCAAAAGAAAATGTCGTTCTCTACCCTTCTTTCCAGGTCAAGTGTTAAGTTCAGCCTTACCACAGTAAAGGCTAATGTCTTCTGGCCCTGCAGTGAGGAACTAATACAGTTCAGAGTTGGGTGGGGGCAGGGGAGTGACAGTGTTGGAATGAGAGTTCCATGACTCCAGTGGGCAATATCTGAGCCATTGAGCTTTCTAGAAGGTAGTGGCGAGTCAGGTGGTGGTGCTTGGTTCTGCATTCCTATCATTTATTATGCATCGTACATTAGCTAACCAGACCAGGTGGTTCTCTTCTCACTTCCTCAAAGATGCCGTCTGTCCAAGTAGCTTCAGAATTTATGTAAGGTCCTCATTTTCAGTGTTTGGATGCTTTGTTGCAAATTCTTTCTCTTAGAGTCTCACACTTTGTGCATTGACTAGTCCTTGTGCAGGGAGAGCTCAGCACTTTAAGGTTTTGCTAGATCTAGGGGCATAGAAGACCTGTCCTAGTTTTCCCTGTCATTTATAGGTGCAGATATTGGCCTTGAGGTTAGGCTTTGGGAACTGCAAAAATCTATTAAACCATAGGCTTCTATATGGGAAATGTCTTCTAAACTTTTTATTGGTATACCACACAGAGAAGTGTGCAGATCGTAGGTGTATACCTTGGTGGATTTTTAGCAAAGTGAGCAAACACCACACAGGGACTCTTGAAAGAGAAATTTACTGATAACTCTCTTTTTAAATTTTTTAGATTGCAGCCCGGGAGCTCAATATTTATTGCCATTTAGATCACAACTTTATGACAGCAAGCATACCTACTCACAGACTGTTTGTTCACGTACGCCGCCTCGTGGCAAAGGGATATAAGGTCAGCTTTGGCTTTGGCTTTGGCTTTGGCTTTGGCTTGCACAAACGGGATTGGAATCCCTTCCAGAGAGTGAAAACATGTTCTGTAAGGTGGTAGGTTGTAATTGGAATTTGGCATTTGGGAAATGAAATTGTGTCATAATTAATGGCAGTATATCTTCATCAGTTTCTAGTGTAATAGAATTTTAAGGTAAATTTAGAAAACCTCTGTGATAGAGACTGTTTCTTAGTGACTTATCCACACTTGAAAACTCTTTGTGGTGCTTGTTACTAAAGCCCTACATCTGGACATTGTGGACAAGTGTGTTTATTTTATATGTTTCAGAATTAATCTTTTGAAGTCTTCAAATATGTTTCTTTAAAACAAGTTCCATCAGGTTTGATATTTGTGTTTATTTTTATTGAAGGTGGGAGTTGTGAAGCAGATGGAAACTGCAGCATTAAAGGCGGTTGGGGACAACAGAAGTTCACTGTTTTCCCGGAAACTGACTGCTCTTTATACGAAATCTACACTCATTGGAGAAGATATCCTTTTTGAGTAGGAGTTTTTCTCCTAACTGTTACAGAGTCTTTGTTTTATTTATTTATTTATTTATTTATTTATTTTCATTTATTAACATGTAATGTATTATTTGCCTCAGGGGTACAGGTCTGTGAATCATCAGGCTTACACATTTCCCAGCACTCACCATAGCACATACCCTCCCCAGTGTCTATCACCCAGCCACCCCATCCCTCCTCCTGCCCTCCCCAAAGTCTTTGTTTTAAATAACATTTTTATTGAACTGTTCTTGGAATGGGTACCTTTCTGATGAGATGAGGCATTCTGGTTACCTTGCCATTTGATTAGTGTGTTAGTGAACAGGGAAAGGTTGGTAGGGGCTGGGAACAAGCATTTTTAAATGCAGTTGTGAAAAGAGAGTTGTTATACTTTAAGAACAACAGAAGAGAACCTAGTGATAGGTTGGCAGCTGATTTGAGCTGCACCTTCCCTAGACTTCCCTTCCCTGGTTAGGTGCTTAGGGCTTATAGGCTCCTCTGAATCTTCCTGAGGTAAGACCTAAAAAGACAGCTTATTAACTTCAGAATGTGAAAAGAATACTACAAAGTTAGCACAGAGTTGACTGCCTATAAAGGATAATAGGTGGGCCATCCTCAGTAATTATTAGCTTCATAAAAGTTTTATCTTATTTATTTTTTATTTAGTTTTTTAGAAAGAGTGCTGGGGGGAGTGGCAGAGGAGAGAGGGAATCTTAAGCAGACTACGTGCTAAGCCGGGAGCCCAATGTGGGGCTCGGTCTCATGACCCTGAGATCATGACCTGAGCTGAAACCAAGAGTTGGATGCTTAACTGACTGTGCCACCCAGGTGCCCCCCAAATTTTATTATTTTTGAAAATAGAAAATATTTTGAAAATAGATTATAGGTGAAGCTTTCTCACTTTGTAAGAATCCTCAGTGTGCACAGTGATTGCCCCCCCCCCCGCCAATTTCATGGTCATTCATAAATTCAAATGAATTACGTGAAGCAAAATGATTCTAATAGCAAAATATAAAGTTCTGTCTATTTTTTAGAAACCAGAGGCACCTGCATGGCTTAGTCGTTTAAGTATCTGACTCTTGATTTAGGCTCATGATTTCAGGGTTGTGAGATCGATCCCTGCATCAGGCCGAGTGCTGGCTGTGAAGCCTGCTTCAGATTCTTTCTCTCCATCTGCTTCTGCCCCTCACCACCTCTAAAAAAATAAAAAATAAAAATAAACCAAATAACTGTATATGAAATGGGACAAAGATGCATTTTAAAATGTGTTTCCTATGTGATGGGGTCAGGTCTCAATAAAAATACAGAGATAAAATCTTAGAAGTTACCGTGTGAAAGTAGTATTTCTTTGATGGTTTTTTTACAAACCTGCCTATTAAGAGACTTGCTTAGCTTCTACCAAAATTATAAAGACTATTTTGTTCCATTAATATTGTGGGTAGAAAGAGCTATTACTGAGTAGACCCCAAACCGTTAATAGTTCTCTGTAGTTCTAAGCTGATCAGGCTGTAAGAACCTGGTAATTTTATTGCTTCTTTTGCTCAACTTGAGTCTCTCTTATTGAATTCTGCTCCTAAAACGGTACACCTCCCTGCTTCTCTTTTGCTGTTGCTACAGCTCGTACCTGCTGATGTCACAGTTGGTTGTTTTCAGATTGACTTCTGAGAATGACCCAAATCAGCATTTATCCCTGAGAAGTTAATTAACGGACTCATTGCATACACATACATGCATACACACATTATGTTTCTCTTTTCTTCTTTGGTTTTCTTTTTTCATGTCTTTTAAAAATTCTCTTGCTTTTTCTGAGAGCTTTAGGCACTTTAAAGGAGGAAAGTAATTTACACTATTTTAGTGTATTCATGCTTTGACTTGTGGAATTAAGCATTATGGGACTGTTAAGGATTTGAGTCTTAGCATTATTCAAGTAAAAAAGCAGATTACTATTTCAGCTTCCTTGAGGGTACTCTCCTAGGCCTTTTGGGAGGTGAGAAGACAGTAGTTGTCTGTCCTTACAAGCCTCATGTCTTAGAGAAGATAAGGCCTGTAACTATGATCAGAGTAAATCAGAAGAATGAAGGCTGTATGGAAGATTTTGCTCAGAGCAAAAATGTCTGGGAAAGTGAACCATTATTTTAAAGGAGAAAGCAGATAATGGGAATATGGCATATAATTTTCTTTAACGATTATTACATGTGAACCCTTTAGTCAAGCTAGACGATGCTGTAAATGTCGATGAGATAATCACTGATACTTCTACCAGCTTTCTTCTGTGTATCTGTGAAAATAAGGAAAATGTTAAGGACAGAAAAAAGGGGAACATTTTCATTGGAATCGTGGTAAGTACTTTGTAGGTAAGGACGAATGATAGATGTTTGTGGTATGTGTCTCCGTGAGTACTCATGTATGGCTTACAACGAGACTGTCTGATGAAATGTGCCCTCAAGTAAGTGTACTAGGAAGATATTTTCCTTATAATTTTATATGTAAAATCACTAGTTAAGATTTTCTCATGTGGCTACTTGGCACTCTGCACTCTGGAGACATCCAGGTAGTTTCTGTCCATGTGCTCTAGGAGTTTGGGTTCAGGATGGACACAGTGATGGGCATGGGTATGGATAAGATAGAGCAGAAGAAAACACTAAGCCGGCACATGGCATGGTAGTAAAGGGTTTTATAAATTTCCTCTAGGGTTTTAAAATTAAAATAATGATGGGATTGTTGTATGTCGATTGGGAGGAAAGGGAATAGTTAGGGGGAAATGATTCTTGGTGAATACAAAACTCCATGTTTAATTAACATTAAGAGTACTTATTGTCATTCTTCTAGAGAAATATAATTTGTGAATCATAGTTTTATTGATTTTTTCCCTCTAGCAATTTGTGAATAAATTTGTCCATTTACAGACCTACCCGAACTCTGCTCAGAACCTTAAACTTTTTAGTGCCCTTCAGAACTATTAACTCCCGTGTTCTGTTGTAGGTGAAGCCAAAGTAGGACTCCTTGCCTAAGTAGTAACTCATTCTCTTTATTTTTTTCTAACTTTAGCAGTCAGCTGCAATATCAACAAAAATTCTTACAACCCAGATGTCTCCAAAGTACTTTTTAATACCTTATTCTGGTTGGATAACTCTTTGCTAACTTGATGTTTGCTTAGCCAATATTTGTTTCAGGGAGTGAGCATTACTGTTGGGTGGCTCTAAATGATTTTTTTTCTTATCCTTGAGAAGTACTTTTTATCTAGCCACAGGCAAATTGGATCTATTTACAAATAGTAAGGTTATTTGTTTTTAAGCTTTAACATGTATAACGTGCTATTTTATATTTACCCTCAACTCAGTCTAAAGAACAGAGCAGATAGTATACAATTCCTCCTTAGTGCTTGCTGCCAGTGTTAACGATTGTGAATGAATTGGGATGTGAGAGAGAAATGCCTCTCCCGTGTTTTTTTTTTTTTTTTTTAATTTATTTATTTGTCAGAGAGAGAGGGAGAGAGAGAGAGCGAGCACAGGCAGACAGAGTGGCAGGCAGAGGCAGAGGGAGAAGCAGGCTCCCTGCCTGCTGAGCAAGGAGCCCGATGTGGGACTTGATCCCAGGACGCTGGGATCATGACCTGAGCCGAAGGCAGCCGCTTAACCAACTGAGCCACCCAGGCGTCCCTCTCCTGTGTTGTTCTATCCTTGAACTCAAGACCGCTTTGGGCTGATGACATCTAGGCTCTGGGTCAAGGCTGCGCCTCTCTCTGAGCTCCAGCTTCCTGCTTCGAAGCTGCTTCCTGCTTCGAAGCTTTATGCTGGGCACGGCACTCAGGATTTGTCTTCACTCCTCAAAATCAGTGTGGCTGCAATGGATCTCTTCTTTTTTTTCCCCCTCAGGACTGTTCTTTGCTGGGTCCCTGTTGTGATGAGTGTCATGGGTTCCTCTTTTACTACCTAGGAGTTATCTGCTGGATAGTGGCAGTGTAAAATCAAAGGTTTAAATGTTGATAGTACTACTGCAGTGGGGCCCTTGACCTTCACTTTGGGCAGCGCACAGCTTTATACAGACTGACTTTGGATTTCTTAGTGTCACGTATCACATCATAATAAATGTTGCGAGCGTTCTAATATAGACCATTTCTCTGATTTAAAAAAGGCAAAGGAGAATTAGGCTGATAAATTTGTTACTTGAACTTCTGTAGCTAGCTTTTATAAATGTTTGATTTGTAGATTGGGAGATAAATTTACTTATGTATACTAATATAGTCCAGCTATCTGGGCACTAGAGAAGCCCTTTGGCCTAGAATTAAGGAAGTTCCTTGAGCCAAAAATGAGGGACTTCAAAAACTTATAAAATATTCAAAAGAAAAAAATTCATAAAACAGAATGCATAGTTGTAATTATAGTAATGTGAGACAACCACCTAGGTCAGAAAATAGAATACTGTGTAGGGAAGGGCCCCATCCCTTCAGCAGAGGGAATTTTTTTTTTTTTTTTTTTTTTAAGATTTCACTCATTCACCTGAGAGACAGAGATCACAAGTAGGCAGAGAGAGAGGAGGAAGCAGGCCTCCCACTGAGCAGAGAGCCCGATGCGGGGCTCCATCCCAGGACTCCGGGATCATGACCTGAGCCGAAGGCAGAGGCTCAACCTGCTGAGCCACCCAGGCGCCCCTAGCAGAGGGAATTTTCATCCAGACTTTTATGATAATTTCTTTGCTTTAAATTCTGGTTTTACCACCTTAAACTATATATAAATGTAAGTATATCGTGTATATCTTTTTGGATCTTGCTCCTTTTGTTTACAAACTACTATTCGTATATGAGATTTATTTACCCGTGTTACTATAGTAGTGTTCTCATTGTCATTGCTCTGTTGTATTTCACTGTATGTTTTATACTTTATTCATTCTTCTATTAATGGACATGTGGGTTCTCTGTAGTTTTTGGTTGTACAGAGAATGCTGTTAGAAACGTTTTTGTGCATGCCTCTGAATATGTACCTAGCTGAGTTTTGTGTATGGATGTTCACGACTTGCCGAGAATATACCATGCGGTTTTCCTAAGAGGCTGTGTCAGTTGACTTTCTGCCAGCAGTGTTTGAGTGTAGGGATGAGTGTCGCTAAGGCCGGCTGTAACTAGTGCCATGCCTTCCTTAAGCATCAGGAGTGGACAGGAGTGAGGCCGCATGACCCTGGGCTCCACCACTTTATCACCCTGCAACCTTGTGTAGATTCCTTAACTTTTTGCCTCTTCCAAACCATGATTTTTTCCAGGTTATCTTTGCTATGGCTTAGGATGATAGGGCGTAGCTTTTAGTTTTCATGGTTATTTTCCTGGATAGATTCGCTACTTGGGATTCAGAGTTTGTTTTATATATATATGTATATATATATATATATATATATATATATATATACATACACACACACATATATATATGTATATACATATATACACATACACACATGTATTTTTTTTGTAAAAATTATACTTTCATTGATTAATTTTACATAATAAAGTAGAAATTTACTACTAATCTGATGGCTACATTACTAGGAACATAATACTTTTAGTTGTAATAACTGCCAAGTGTACAGAACTGTATACTTTGTAAAGCTTTCATGATTATTTTGTAACTGACCCTTGCGGTAATCTGAAGATTAGAGTAGGCTGGTTTATTCCCACCTCAAGAGGAGGAAACTGAGGGTCTGGGGACTTGTCAGAGTCACTCTGTCAGTTTTGTTGGATCCAAGACTTAACTCAGAGTGTCTCTAAAATCCCATCTAGCATAGTTTATATATTGGTGAGTCTGACTTCCTACGTAAGAGTCTTGGAAAGTACACAGGTTTTTAAACGCTTTAGAAATGGACTACCTGGGGCGCCTGGGTGGCTCAGTGGGTTAAAGCCTCTGCCTTTGGTTCAGGTCATGATCCCAGGGTCCTGGGATCGAGCCCCGCGTCGGGCTCTCTGCTCAGCAGGGAGCCTGCTCCCCCATCTCTCCCTCTGCCTGCCTTTCTGCCTACTTGTGATCTCTGTCTGTCAAATAAATAAATAAATAAAATCTAAAAAAAAAAAAAAGAAATGGACTACCTGCTAAAAAGTTTATCCTCTTTACTGTTTCTATGTTTATAATGTGTCAGGGTTATAATTGGGCAACATATTTTGTCTATGACATAGTGTTTTGCTTTCAGGGAGTGCAGCCTGCCACAGGTGAGGTGGTGTTTGACAGTTTCCAGGACTCTGCTTCCCGTTTGGAGCTGGAGACGCGGATACTGTGCCTGCAGCCGGTGGAGCTGCTGCTTCCCTCACACTTGTCAGAGCAGACGGAGATGCTCGTGCACAGAGCCACAGCTGCCAGGTAAGACGGCACCGCACTGGAGAATAACACTGAGTTTGAAATCTGACCTGAAATCAGATTTAATTCCTGAACTGGTGCTTACTAAATTTATTAAGGTTGTTAAAAAGCTTTTACTTACAAGAATGTTTTAACAGTAGTCCTGGAAATGTCAAAAAGGAAAAAAAAATTACCCTTAATATCACCTTAATGTAAGGCTTTTAAAGGGGTGTAATAGTATTTGCTAATGAATCGTCAGTTTCTGGAGGTAATTTAGAGTTCATTTTTTATAAAGGTTAAGTAAATCTGAAAATGCTTTATCTGTACCACAGATTTAATTTGTGGTTCTGTCTAGGAATGTTACTAATTAGATTTAAGGTCACACTTATGAGGCAGTGCGCTAGGCACTGGCATACAGAAGAAGGGGATGTGGTTGTGGTCTGTGTCTTGCAGAGTTTATATTCCAGCAGGAGAGGCACATGTGTACATACCTAACTGGATTCACAAAGCCTGGTGTGTTAAGTGACAAACATGAAGATACCTTTTTAAGAGCATTTCATACCGCTACCTGGAGGAGTGTCAGGGGAGAAAAGACACTAGAAAGGCGGACTGGGGGTCCAGGGGAGAGGATTCTGTATGGAGGAATTTGGACTTTAGATGAGGCAGGAGAGCTCCTAAAGACTGTCAGTTAGGTTGACAGATCAATCAGAAAATCAAACTAATTGATTAAGTGAAGTTCCATGTATTTTTTTTTTCTTCGAGTTAGGAGTGTTCTGTTTTCATTTGAATTGAACTTCTTTCTAAGTAGCTTTCATAATGTATTTTTTTGATTATACTAATCCATGATCATTTGGGAAAAACTGGGAGTTACCAGAAAAAAACAAAAGGAAGAGCTAAAAATAACTAAAATCCTATAACAGAGAAATAATTACTCTTAAATGTTTCGGTGTGTTATTCCTATGTATATCACCTTTATAAACTTGGAATCATGTTGCAAAATCAGTTTTGTGGTTTTTTTTTTTACCTGAAATTCCTCATACTTTTTTGAGGAAAATTTTATTTTATTATGGTAAATTTCAAACATACACAAAATTATACAGAATAGTACAGTGAACCCCCCCGAATCCATCAATCAGCTTAAACATTGCTCAACTCAGCCAATTTCATTTCTTGCATATTCCTACTCCCCCTCACCTTGAATTATTTATTTGAAGCAAATTCTAGAAGACATCATATCATCTACTAATATGTCAATGAGTATCATTGAAAACAATGTGACTACATATCATTCAGTCATGTAACTGGATAATTTATCCATTTTCCCTTTTGTTATGTTTTTCAGTTTTATAAATATTGCTGTGATAAATATCCATGCATAGAAATACTTGTGTGCATTTCTGATTATTTCCTAAAGCTAAATTCCTATGAGTGGAATTACTGGGTCAAAGGTATAAATACTAAAACTCTTGGTTGCTTGCTAGAATTGGTAATATCAGTTTATATTTCTGCCTCTACCAAATAGGAGAGTTGCTTAAACCTTGCTAACATTGGATCATTTAAAGAATCTCTGCTGATTAGACAGATGAAAAATTCTGCATCAGATCCCCTTATTTTATTATCCTTTTCTGACAGTGAGTTAAAACTTGAATAATTGAAGTGCCTGGGTGGCTCAGATGGTTAAGTGTCCGCCTTCGGCTCAGGTCATGTTCCCAGCGTCCTGGGCTCTCTGCTCAGTGGGGAGCCTGCTTCTCCCTCTCCCTGCCGCTCTGCCCCCCCTGTCAAATAAATAAAATCTTAAAAAAAAAACAACTTGAATAATTAAAAGTGAGGCAGTAGACTGATAAGGGGTGCTGCTCTTCAAGACCTAAAAAAATTAGTCTTCTAAAATTAGTCTTCTGTGTCCAATATTTTGTATCTTTGTTTTTCATTTTTCTTTGTAACTGCATATATATTCAATTGACTGAGGTATAACTGAGACTAAAGTCAGTCAGTTGAATCAACACTTCAATTTTTCTCTGGGTCTAGAATGAGTCTCTTGTAAGCATATTGCTGGGTCTTTTTTTTTTTTTTTTTAATATCCATTCTGATACCCTATGTCTTTTGATTGGAGGATTTATTCTATTTATACTCAGAGCAATTATTGACAGATACGGATTTAGTGCCATTGTGTTATCTGTAAAGTTGCTGTTCCTCTAGATTGTCTCTGTTCCTTTCTATTCTTTGTTGGTTTTAATCCTTTTCCTGCTCAAAGGGTCAAATATTTCTTGCAGGGCTGGTTTAGTGTTCATGAACTCCTTTGTTTTTTGCTTGTTTTGGAAAACTCTATTTCTCCATTTATTCTGAATGATAGCCTTGCTGGATAAAGTATTCTTGGCTGCATACTTTCTCCATTCAGCATGTTGAATATATCCAGCAATTCTCTTCCGGCCTGCCAAGTTCCTGTGGACAGCTCTGCTGCTAACCTTATGTGTCTATCCTTGTAGGTTGCGGACCTTTTGTCCGTAGCTGCTTACAGAATTTTCTCTTTATCTTTGTATTTTACAAATTTCACTATGATAGGTCTTGGTATTGACCTGTTTTTGTTGATTTTGAGGGGAATTCTCTGTGCCTCTTGGACGTGAATGCCTGTTTCCTTCCCTAGATTACTGACATTCTCAGCTATAATTTGTTCAAATAAACCTTCTGCCCCTCCCCCCCTTCTTCTGGGACTCCTATGATATGGACATTACTGTGCTTTGTGGAACTGCTGAGTTCCCTAAGTCTGTATTTGCAATCTAATAGTTTTCTTTCCCTCTTTTTGGCTTCATTATTTTCCATAATTTTATCTTCTGCATCACCTGTTCTATCCACTTCCTTTTCCACCCTCGTTGTGATTATCTCCAGTCAGTTTTACATCTCAGCTTTAGCATTTTTATTTCAGTCTGACTAATTTTTAGGTGTTATTCTAAATTCTTGTTGAGCTATACGCTTATATCTCTTTTAAGGAAATCCCTGGCTATGATTTCTTCTTGATCTTTCTTTTGGAGAGAATTTTTCTGTCTTGTCATTATGTCTGGGCTTCTGTCTTTTGCGTTTTGTGGAAGTTTGTTGTGTTTCCTGCTCCTGAGAGTAATACTACATTAAGAATCTAGGGCCTGGCACTTCAGGAAGTGTTTCTGGTGTATGTGTGTGCACTCTGCTGTTGTGTTTTGGTAGCTCTTTCCCACAGATCAGTCCTCTACAGAGTTCCTCTTTGCTTGCAGTGGGGAGTGTTTAGACCTTTAACTAGATGTGCTTTAATTTGTTTGTGAAGATAAGTCTGATTTAAAAAAAAGAAAAAAAATCCTGATCCAAGAAAAGACAAAAGGACATGGAACATTAAAGCAAACAGATGAACAAAAAACTATAAGCCTGATTCTAAAGAAAAAGTAAGAAAGAAATAAGGAAAGAAAGAAAGAAAAAAGCATGATCCAAAAAATAAGAAAAGGAAACAAACCAAGTAACACACAAAAAACTATAAGCCTCATTCCAAAGGAAAAAGAAAAAAAATTAAAAAAAAAAAGAATAAAAGCCTGGTCCTGTTTCCACTAGAACTGAAGCTGACTGTTTGGAGCACTCTTTGATCAGTAGATGTGCTACATGCAGGGGGCCTGTGTTGGTCTTCTCGGGGAGAGGCCTGCTGCACTGGCGTGTGGCCAGACCTGCCTAGTAAAGAAATCCCTGCCTGGAACAACGGGGCAGGGTTTGGTGTAAGCGACTCCAGCTTCCACTGGCAGCGCTGTGTTTCTCTCTCAAGTTCTGCAGTGCTGGTTGTGGGGGCTAGGGAGAGTGGAAGATGGCATCACCCTTCCTTCTTGTCTCCAGAAAGGGAACTGGGGAACTCACAGCCACTGCTCTTCATGAAGTCCTCCCAGGAAAGCAAATGATCCCCTATCCTGTGTCACAGGCTTTCCTCAGATCCCTCCTCCCAACCTGTCTGTGCCCTGCTGTGCTCACACCCAACCCCACAGTTCTCCTGTGTTATCTCTGGCCAACCAACGGCTGGGATCAGAACTCCAAATCTTAAAGAACCTGGCTAAGCGCTGACCCACTCCCCCTACCACAGGGAGGAGAGCCTTGCGGCATTAGGCCTGTCACTGTTCTGTCCCAGAAAAGCAGTTGCATGCCTTTGTAGCTGCCTGGAGTCTACAGTGAAGCACAGTGGAAAGCTGAGACCAGGTTCTGTGTGCTCTGTGTGCGCCTCTGTGGCCTGCTGTTGAATGGCTGCTCATGGGTGCCTGGCGGGCCTTTCGTCCTTGGAGAGGCAAAGTGCCCTCATTCAAATGTACTCTAAGAAGGGGAGCGTTCTCTGTCAGTGTGACCCTGGGGGTCCCCACACTGTAGCATCTTCTGTGAACCCCGGGTTCCGCTATCTCTCCTGCTCTCCCTCTCTCCAGTTCTGCTCTGCGGAAAGCGTTCCCTCCATTTAGCAGCACTGTAGCTTTTCTCTCCCCTGGTCTCAGAACCTCCCCTAGTCTCAGAACCTCGCATCTGCCATGTTCTCTCCTTCCAGTTGTGCACATTGTTTTCTTAATCCTCAAATCAATCTCCTAGTTGTTCCGAATGATTTTATCAACTTGATCTAGCTGTGTTCGAGGGACGAGGCAAGTTCAGGGGCCTGCTACTATTCTGTCATCTTAACTCAAACAGCAACACTTCCATTTTTCTGATTTCCACTTTTTAAAAAAACAAAATAATAAAGGCACAAATTAAATAAAATAGGAAAATATTCCAGAAAGACATTGCCAAAAATGAAGGGCTTTTTTTTTTTTGGCTGGCGAACATCATTGCCTGTGATATTCCTAAATGTTTATTCATCAAATGAGATTCAAGAGCCATGTGGCATACTAAAGATAGTTTGGGTGTCATATGTGGATTTTTCCTAACTTGATGGCTGCCTTTGTCTTGTTTTAATTTGTATTTCTTTGCTTAGCATTGAGAGCATGTCGTTTTTCCTATGTTTATTGAGAACATGTAATTTTTTTTTTAATTCTCATACTGGACTAAGCAAAGTCAAAAGTTAATCTACATTTCTGTGAGTGTCTAAAGCTAACCTTTATCTATGGACAGAATGGAGTGCTAGAGATTCAAAAGTCAAGCTGTCAAACACTGTGGCTCTTGTGACATGAGGTTTGGGTTAGAAGATTGGCTCTTCCCCTTAGAACTTTTGGTGCCCAAATGTAGAGTTCTCTGTAGGGGGAAAGCATTCTCTCTGTTAGTTACTTTATTATTGTTCCTGTCAGCCATTATCTTTTTGAATATTGTCTCTGGCTGTTCTCTTCCGGAATTCCTTCTTATCTGCTCCCTGTGCATGGCACTTTATGGTGTTACCTCCTACCTACAGCTGTCTGGAAAAGATGTCTTTATTATTATTTTTGTTTTTGGCCCTTGGGGATTTCCTCTTTTTGTTATTGTTGTTGTTGTTGTTTGACTCTGTTTAAGAGACATTTTAAAAAAATTTTACTTATTTATTTGACAGAAAGAGCACAAGCAGGGGGAGTGGCAGGCAGAGGAAGAGGGAGAAGGCTCCCTGCTGAGCAGGGAGCTCAACATGGGGCTTGATCCCAGGCCCCTGGGATCATGACCTGAGCCAAAGGGAGACTCCTAACCAACTGAGCCACCCAAGCACCCTGAAACATTTTTTTACTGTATTTTAATTCACGATTTCTATGGGTTTTTAGTAGATGGTCTGGATCAAACAAGTTGTCCATGCTTACAGTAGTGTTCCTTTATTTTTGTACTTAGATGTTTCTCCATTCTAAAGCTACTTCAATGATCATCTGTATTTTATTCAATTTAATTTTATTTAAAATTTTATCTAATTTTTAGCATTTAAATGTTGACTTTTCCTTTATTGTACTTTTATTGTGTGAGGTGTGCTCCTACCCTAAGTTCCCCCCATGAATGCTAGTTTGTGCATTTTAGCATTCATAAAACTTAGCCTTCATCAAACTGAGGTACAAATCACAGCCATATAAAAGAAAAAGAAAAGAAAACAATGAGGATAAGAAGTGTTTTTAATTAGGTATGAACAACATAGCGTTGCCAAATTTTGTTCCAAGAAAACCATGTAGCCTGGAAATTTCAAGGAGAAAAGTTGTTTTATTTTCAATGGATTCTTATCTGTTCTTAGCAACGATAAGTAGATTTTCATGTCTCAGACTTAGCATCCCCTCTTTTCTTCTGCTGTAAATCTGAAGATAAAAAGAGTAGTTTTTGTCAGTTGCTGTTTGATATTTTATTGATATTTATGAAATAATGAAATTGTGTGAGAAAAGGTAGGAGAATGGCTTGGAATTATGGAATAAGCATTTTAAAGTATTAAGGTTTTTTTTGTATTTTTTGGCCACAAGAGGTCTCCAAAGGATTTTCTATTCTGTGGATTATCATTTAAAGACTATTGGAATCTTCACATTTATTTTTTTAGAGCGGGGTAGACTTACTTTGTATCTTATGGTAATTATGGATAACTACATAGTATTCAAAGATGGTACTAAGATAAAATTGCTTTTAAATAATGATAAACAGTTTTTATTAGGTAAATTATTTTTATTTATGTAAAATATGTATATAAAGTTTCAGTTTGGATCTTAGAAAATCATTTTTATTATATTTTGTTACCTTGTCCATTTGTGGTAGGAATATACAGAAAGAAATAAAGGGAAATGGATGATTTTAAGCACTGTATTAGCTGCAGTTAAGCCGCTTTAGCTTAGAGAACGTTATGTTTATAAAACTGGTTGAGAGGAAAACTATAGAAAATAATAAACATCAGTCAATGTTTACTAGTTGTCAAAGAAACTGGTAAATTTGAGGCAGATCAGATGAACAGAGCAGATGATGCTCTATTTTGTGATCAGAGAAGTGAGAGCTTCCTGGGCCTAGCACAGCCAAGGAGGGCTTTGTGAAAGAGATGGGCTGTGTAGGCAACATTCACAGGATGGGAGGCTTTGAATTGGTAGTGGAGGAGGGAAGGTGTGCTGCGTGTGTGTGTGTGTGTGTGTGTGTGTGTAAAAACAGTACGAGTCCTGAGGCACTTAGGCTGGAAATATTAGAGGAGGTGTGAAGATAGAGGGGAGACTTTTCTAATTGGAGGTGAACTTTAATGTTGAGAATGGAGGAGGAAAGGGACAAGGACCTTAAAACCCAGGAAGGGCGTCTGGAATCCTAATGGAAGTCACTAAGGTTTCTGGGCAAAAGAATGGCAGAAGAGAAGAGGCGAGTCTACTACCTAAGACAGGAGAATTGAACTTCAAAAAAACAAGTGATTCCCACGATGGGAAAAAGAATAAGACTAGGGAGTTTAATGGATATCATAGTTTAGGAGTAGGAGGAGGAAAAATAGAAAGAAACAGAAAGGAAGGGGAGAAAGAGCGAGGTAGAGAGCCAGGGCAAAGTAGGGCTGTGTAGTTCTAATTTATTTGTTGCAAATGATATGGCCAACAGTATGTGTTAATTTTATTGACTCCTAAAATTTTCTGAAGCTGAATGATATTCAGAAAGATAGTTGGTTATAAATTAATCCTAACCAGTTGATTTCATTTATCATTTATTCTTCTTACAGAAGAATGTTCTTCAGCACTACAGTGATTGAGGTAACTTAACTTATGAAATAAAGGCTTGAATGTATTAGCATTTACTGAAAGATGTTTACATTGCAGATTTGAAGAAAACATTCAAATCTTGTTGTTGGGAGTTAAGAATGACCCTTACTGTGGATACTTCTAGTGTTATAAAGAGAAATACAGGGACACCTGGGTGGCTCAGTCAGTTAAGCATCTGCCTTTGGCTCAGGTCATGATCCCAGGGTCCTGGGATGGAGTCCTGCATCTGGCTCCCTGCTCAGCGGGGAGCCTGCTTCTCCCTATGCCTGCTGCTCACCCGCTTGTGCTCACTTGCTCTTTCTCTTTCTGTCTGACAAATAAATAAATAAAATCCCTAAAAAGAGAGAGAAAGAAAAAGAAATACAGTATTATGTCTTTGTGTCTACAGAAGGCCTTAAATCTTCAAAGGTTTAACCAAAATCATTATCTGATGTGATTGTTTCTAATGGAGATTGATACCATCTGAATGTCATTTATATACATTTGCAGTGTTTTAATTTTGTGTTTCTCTTTTATTGAATTAATTTTTGTCAGAGATTGATTCCCACCTTGGTGTTCTTGTACTTTGATTTTCAAGTTTTTTGTTTTAATTTTTATTTATTTATTTGACAGACACAGTGAGAGAGGGAATTCAAGCAGGGGAAGTGAGAGAGGGAGTAGCAGGCTCCTGGCCGAGCAAGGAGCCTGATGTGGGGCTTGATCTTGGGACCCCAGGATCATGACCTGAGCCAAAGGCAGATTCTTAATGACTGACCCACCCGGGCACCCCTGATTTTCAGATTTTTATTGGAAAATGTTTTGTAGTTTCAGTATCAAAATAAAATTATTGGTGAGAATGTACACGTACATAAGTGTCAGAGGAATTGTTATGTAAGCACAGTATATGTGTTATGGCTAAGGTCCAACTTTTTTCTGTTATTAGTTGAATTTAGCATTAGTTAAAAAGTATCAAATCTTTTTTAAAGGAGGAGAGGAAAAAAGTAGACAGGTATTACTGATTAACTTGGTTAAGAGGAAGGGCTCCACACAAAAGAAATGTTAAGTGGCCAGTACCTGATGGCCTGAATTTAGTGATTGCAGTTTTCCAGTTTGTTCTCTGAGCGTTTAATAAGCTCAATTTCTTGGGCTTTTATGTCATCATTTCCATGTGACTCTTATTTGGAGGTCCTCAGATCCAAGTAAATGCGGCATGTATCAAACACTGGCTGGCACGCGGGTACGAACCACACAGTCCCTGTATGTAGTGGGAAGGTGAGGCTGGGTAGGGCGATGCCATTGTAGGGAGTGTGAACGCAGGATGGAGTAAGGGATTGTGAACATTGAGTTGACTGGAGTGTTTGGTGTATGTGGCCAAAGTGTGTCCTGGGACGAAATCTAGCCCTTAAGAACTGCTTAGTGAGTGTTTGCTGTGTAGCAGTGTGTTTAAGAATGAGGGGAGGGAGACTGCGGCTGTTTTACAGAGGATGCTAGGCGCGGGCAGAAAGAACTTGTGCTTTATTTTGATGTTTCTCCACTTTGGCCTTCTGACTCCTTTCATTTATTATTTTGTGTTACAACTTTCTTCTTTTAAATTTGTTAAATTGCAGAGGTAGTATTTTTTTTAAATAAAAGTAAAAATACTGATTTTATTTTATTTTATTTTTTATTTATTTATTTTTAAAGATTTTATTTATTTATTTGAGAGAGAGCGAGTGAGCGAGCACGAGAAGGGGGTGGGTCAGAGAGAGAGGCAAACTCCCAACTGAGCAGGGAGCCCAATGCAGACTGGGTCCTGGGACTTCAGGATCATGACCTGAGAGGAAGACATTCATTTAACCAACTGAGCCACCCAGGCGCCCCTATTTTATTTATTTTTTTAAAGTTTTTTTTTTTTTTTTAAGATTTTATTTATTTATTTGACAGACAGAGACCACGAGTAGGCAGAGAGGCAGGCAGAGAGAGAGAGAGAAGCAGGCTCCCCGCTGAACAGAGAGCCGGATGTGGGGCTTGATCCCAAAACCCTGGGATCATGACCTGAGCTGAAGACAGAGGCTTAACCCACTGAGCTACCCAGGTGCCCCTAAAGTTTTGTGTTTTTTTTTTAATGGTCTTCATACTGAGAATGGGGCTTGAAGTTAGGACCTCAGTATCAAGAGTCCCACACTATACCAACCAAGTTAGCCAGATGTCCCCACAATACCCGTTTTATTTGATTACTATTTTTTAAGATTCTTTTTTCTTCTTTTTAATTCATATTATTTATTTATCTATATCCATTTATTTATTTATCTATCTTTTTTTTTTTTAAGGATTTTATTTATTTATTTGTCAGAGAGCGAGCAAGCGAGCACAGGCAGACAGAGTGGCAGGCAGAGGCAGAGGGAAAAGCAGGCTCCCTGCTGAGCAAGGAGCCTGATGTGGGACTCGATCCCAGGATGCTGGGATCATGAGCTGAATGCAGCTGCTTAACCAACTGAGCCACCCAGGTGTCCCTTTAACTATCTATCTTTTTAGTTAGTTAGTCAGGGGAGGGGCAGAGGAGAGAGAGAATCCCCAACAGGCTTCACCCAAGCACAGAGCCCGGGCCAGGCTCACTCTCACGACCTTGAGATCACGTCTGAGCACCCCCCAAAAATACCAGTTTTAAGGGAAAATGTTATTGCTAACCTCCCTACCCAATTTGATTTAAAGTATTTTTATTACAATATGACTTTACATAAACTTACATTTTCATGCTTTAGCTTTATACCTTTTCTATAGTAAAGAAGTCAAAACAAAATTTGAGATTAAAATTGAACAGATGTATTAAGATCATAAACTATAAATGAACAGTACTGTGGTACAAAGGATGATATTTTTGTCTGAAAATAAACTGCTCCTCCCAATTTGAGAAGGACGTGTCCCCTACTGAGAAGCAGGTTCTTGGCAGTTCAATATTTCTATACGGTGATGTGCTGTGTAAAGACTCAGTTTGTTTCTCACTGTTTTTCTATTTGAAACATGGTGTAACTTAAGTGATTTGCCCCCCACTTTCATTGTAAGACTACCTCTTTTTTCTTTTTTTTTCCTATTAAACCTTTAACACCTGAAGTGCTCCTTATTGCTAATGTGATGTTAAGGATAAACAGAAATGCAGGAATTGAAGCTTGTGGCAGCATTCATTTTAAAAGCTGGTAATCTAGTTGATCTAGCATTTTTCAAATCAAAGGTCATGAAGTCAGTTTGGTAGTTTCATTGCAACTAACAATGAAAATAATAAATTAGAATTTATCGGAATGCTTCACATGTGGTAAAGGTTAAGTGTTTCCTGAAATGCTTTTTTTCAGTTTTATCTGTCTATGCATAATCTCTGTCTATATGTATGACTTCTGATCCTTGTTACAAGCCTTATCTAGTTTTATAATTCTCCAAGAAGGGAATTAAACTCCTAATATGATGTATTAATTGTTATCTTAGATTGTCTTATATGCACATTCTTACTACCTAAAATTGATCAGATATTGCCCAGAAGTATATTTTTAAATAGCACAAATGAAAGGTAATTAACATTTAAAGACTGTGGATTGAAAATTCTTTTTTTTTTTTTTTAAGATTTTATTTATTTATTTGTCAGAGAGAGCGAGCATAGGCAGACAGAGTGGCAAGCAGAGACAGAGGGAGAAGCAGACTCCCTGCTCAGCAAGGAGCCCGATGTGGGACTCGATCCCAGGACACTGGGATCATGACCTGAGCCGGAGGCAGCCGCTTAACCAAGTGAGCCACCCAGGTGTCCCTGATTGAAAATTCTAAAGCTGACTTGACTCGCAGACCACATATTGCCTACATAGAAAATGCAGAAGTGACAAATTATTAGAAGTAATAAGGATTCATCAAGATTGTTAAATATAATCCATATATGCAAGTGAATAGTATCTTAATACAGCAGCAACAAATAATAAAATTATTAAAAGAAGATACCACTTCGAATAGCAACAAAAGCAGTATTATTTAGGATTGTACTCACCAAAAGAAAAACAAGAGGACCTTCATGAAGAAAATTTCAAAACTTTCTTTAAAGATAATAAGGAGAACTAAATAATGTAAAGAGGTGTATTAAAAACATGTAATTAGTGAATCAAACCAGTGATTTTATAAATTTTTTTGGTGACAGATTCCTAGCTTGATATTTGAATTAAAAATGTGGGTTGATTTAACAGAAGCTCTTGGGTTATAGTGATGATGCTTATAGATAGAATATTTTTGAAGATAGAGGGGATATGACTTAAGTTAGGGAAATGTGCTAGAACATGTTATAAGGGCAGTATGCCACATTTATATGTTTCTTGTCTTTTAGATTATGTGTGTTTGAGCTAAATCTAATATAAGTGGGACCATTGCTTGAATGAAATAAAGATTCAAACCAGAGTTTTAGGGAAATACAGATGATGAATTTAAGGCCTAGAAAGGTCACTTAAACTCCCTGAAGATGGATTACTCTCTGTTTTTCATAAGAGCCTGCCCTTTTTATTTTTTTAAGCTTTATTTATTTATTAAAGAATGCAGGTGCAGGTGTGAGTGAGGGTGAGGGGCAGCGGGGGAGAGAGAGAAGCAGACTCCCCCACTGAGTGTGGAGTCCAGCACAGGGCCCAGTCCCAGGACCTCGAGATCATGACCTGAGCCAAAATCAAGAGTCCGACAGGCTGAGCCACCCAGGCATTCCAGTAGCTTACCTTTTTAATTAAGATATTTTATTCTGCCTTCAAGTTCTTGTTACTAATTTAGCTAGCAGTAAATTCTAATTGATTATTATTTTCTTAGATGTATTATTTTATCAATATCTGTATTGATAGATATTTCCAGTAGATTCTCAATTTATTGATACATCCTCTGAGTTATACATTATTATACATTCATTCATTCTTAAGAACATCTATTGGGTGCTTGCTATATGCTAGTTCATTATTAGATAGTGAAGATCTGAAAATGAGTAAGATCCTTACCTTTCCAATTCTTAAAGTCTAGAAGGGTGGTAGTCATGGAAATAAATAACTATAATGAAAGCACTGATTGTTCAGGTCCAATAGAATGACTGGTAGCATGAGGACATCAAGCTTTGCAGGAGTTTATTTTGCAAGGCTTTGAGAGGCTTCCCAGAACAATGGGCCACAATTGAGACTTGAAAAATGACAGCCAGGGAGATGGAGGTGTGGAATAGTGTGGTTTTCTTAGGGAACAGAAACGAGTTTGGTCAGCCAGAGTGGACATGGCAACCTGAGACAGGACAGATGTGGGGTTTGGAGAGAAAGGTTGTGTAAAGTGAAAAAGAACCAAAGAGAGAAAGTAATATCATGGATGGATTAGATAAAGAATTTCCTCTGAAGAAGACTGGAATAAATGGCTGGTGGCAGAAACGGTATCATAATGATCTTTTGTGTACTCAGAAACTATCTTAGTGGTTTGCACATAGTAGATACTTAATAAATGATCAATGAATGATTAAACAAGTGACTTTTGGAATAAAGAGAAAAATGGGTATTTCCTATGTGTTTTTCTTAGGAAAAATGATTTAAGTTTTATAAATATGGAGGGATTGTTATAGTAGCTGGGAATTCATACATGTATGTGATGATAAATGTATATTTAAGTGGCGTAGATGTAGCCAAATCATTTACTTCTTTTGGAAAGACTATGTATTAATTCTATGTAATGATTCTATGAAAGACTATGTAATTCTATGAAAGACTATGTAATTAATCATTTTCTTCTATTATTTTTAGTCTTTAAAATTAAAAAAAGAATAATAACACTTTAGTTTATTTAAGCTTCTTGACATTTCCATGGACATTCCCTTATAGAAGATACTAATGGAATCTACCTGGCTAAGTTTTCCTGGACAAGAAATTATATAATATTTTAAAGATTGATATTGATGATAGCAAGGTCCCAACCTCATTTCTGGCACTTGAGACCTTTTCTGTGTTGTACTCATAGGAAGTCTTTTTTCTTTCTATTCTTTTTCATGTTCCTCATTCCTTAATTCTAGAGTAGGAGATAAAGTTGACTCCTTTGTCACTGTATTTCATTATTTATTATATAATAATTTCACTTTGCTATTTAGAAAATTCAGAATTAAGAAATTGCAGATGGTAGTAGATGAAGTAGCAGAAAAAAAATCTCATAGAAGAAAATGTCTTTAGGAAAGCATTTATTTATTTTTTTTTCTAAAGATTTTATTTATTTATTTGACAGAGATCACAATTAAGCAGAGAGGCAGGCAGAGAGAAAGGGAAGCAGACTCTCTGCTCCGCAGAGAGCCCGATGCGGGGTTTGATCCCAGGACCCTGGGATCATGACCTGAGCCGAAGGCAGAGGCTTTAACCCATTGAGCCACCCAGGCGCCCCCAGGAAAGCATTTAAAGAGGAAGTTTTCTTAATAATCTGTTTAGTATCGGCCTTCAGCTCGGGTCATGATCCCAGGGTCCTGGGAATGAGCCCCACATCGGGCTCCCTGCTCAGTGGAGAGCCTGCTTCTCTCTCTCCCTCTGCCTGCAGCTCTGCCTGCTTGTGCTCTCTCTCCGTCAAATAAATACATAAAACTTAAAAAAAAAATCAAATACAAAATAAGTTTTAATAATATTTTTTTCCTTGTGATCTTTTTTTTTTTTAAGATTTTATTTATTTATTTGACAGACAGATCACAAATAGGCAGAGAGAGGGGAGGAAGCAGGCTCCCCGCTGAGCAGAGAGCCCGATTCGGGGCTTGATACCAGGATCCTGGGATCATGACCTGAGCTGAAGGCAGAGGCTTTAACCCACTGAGCCACCCAGGCGCCCTCCTTGTGATCTTAATAAGAAATAATTGTTTTTGTATTTAAGATTTATATTATCTTGTTAATTTTGTTTTTATTGAGGTATAATTGACATAAAACATTATATTAGTTTCAGATATACAATATAATGATTTGATATTTATTTACAGAGTGAAATGACCACCACAATAAGGCTAGTTAACATCCATCACCATGTATAGTTATACAATTTTTTTTATGATGAGGACTTTTTAAGATCTACTCTCTTAATAACTTCTAGTGTATAATACGTTATCATTAACTATAGTCACCATGCTGTAAATTACATCCCACCTGATAGTTTTTAGTATATGTAGTCAGTGCTTTTAATGGGTGTGCTTAATATATATGAAATGGGTATGTTCTTATATGTGAAAATCCAGATTTTAAAACATGGTAAATGAATAGGTCAACGTTATTGTACAAAAGTGTTTGCTATGGGGTTTATCGAAATTCTAAGCCTTTGTGCATTTTCATTGAGTGTGACTCCACAGGAATGTCTTTGCTTGAAAAGTATAAAGGGAGGGTACATGTAATAGACTTACTGGTAGTAGTTGAGTAGGAAGAAACAGCATTTGAAGAGTCTGGAGGAATGACTTAACTGGTTAATACAGAGAACCCCAAGCTGGGTCCAGACTGCTTCAACAGAAAGTTTGAAAGCCTTATGTGAGATAGGCATAATTGTTTTACTACTTCTATATAACTTTTGTAAGTATACATATTCATTTGGGGTTGAGGATGTAATTGCATAAAGTGTCTTAATTAAAGCATTTTATTCTGAAGTTACAAGATCACCGAGGTTGTAAGGGGCAAAGCCCACTGGATCCCCAGTCCTGTTTGATGCTTCTGCTATCATTAAGGTGCAACCTAATGGCAACCTAAAACACAAGTATTTCCATAATTGAACTCCTAATACAGGTAGCCATCTGTCCACAGGATCTCTTCAATTATTTCTTTCTTCCCTTTCCCTCTTCATACTTCAGAAAGAGATCCTTTTTACTCTCTTCCCTTGTAGCAAAGTTTCCTTTCACAGTCTATTTTAAGCAGAAAAAAAACTTGAGGCTAGCTTGGTTCACAGCCTCTCTGGGCTTATGTCTAAGCCTTTGTGGACTTAGACTTATCCATTAGTCTTTTCAGTGACTCCTTCCTGTCAAACTGCCCCACTACAGAGAGATTTCTTACTAATTTCCATTACTTTTCTTGATTACTCTGAGATTATTCTCTTATCTCTTGTTTTCAGGCCAGGAATTTCTTTTCTCTCTCATCTTTAATTTTGTGGGTTCTTTTTAACCACTAGCCGAAGTTTTGATCTCTAGAGCAATAAAAGCCTGTGAAGTCCTGCTATGTTTTTTCTCTCTACCATTTTCTTCCCTCTCTCTCCCTTCCTTTCTCTCTCACCCCTCCTTCTGTCTTCTTTTAGGTATTTGATTTAATATATAATTTGATTGAATATACATAATACTGAGGTTGATAATGTTTCTCCAGGTTTGCTTGGGAGCTCCCATATACCCCAACAATTTAGAAAACTCAGACAAAGTCCTTGGGATTCTTACCCTCAGTGTTATCTTGAACTCTTTTTTTTTTTTTTTTTAAGATTTTATTTATTCATTTGACAGAGGTAGATCATAAGCAGGCAGAGTGGCAGGCAGAGAGAGGGGAGGAAGCAGGCTCCCCGCAGAGCAGAGAGCCCAATGTGGGGCTCGATCCCAGGACCCTGAGACCATGACCCGAGGTGAAGGCAGAGGCTTTAACCCACTGAGCCACCCATGTGCCCTGAACTCTTTCTTTTTGTACCTTCAGCTCTGACCAGCTCTTCTTGGTCAGGCTGAGCTGGAATGTGCATCTCATGGGAGTGGATGTGAACGCAGAACACACCATGTAGTTATGTTAGGTTGCTCCTAACCCTAATAGGAAGGCTGGTAGAGAGGGAAATGCGTGAGTGGATCTGCATTCCTTCCCTGAAGGCCATGTTGGACCATGACCATCCACAGGGTTAGTCCTTACGTGGTGGGGCCATTGAGATCAGGGGAGTGTCTTTAGGGTGCTTTGTGTCTAGCCAGGAAGGCCTGCACCTAACCCATCATGGCTGTGCATTTTGAACTGTGGTCACAGGTCATTAATGAATCATGAAAACAATTTTATGGGTTGCAATTACCACTTTAAAGAATGAATTAGGATAGTAGTAGGGTGGAAGATAGATGAATGCACTGTATGTAAGAAGCTAAGTATTGTTTAATGAAACTTTTTCCATTTGCTCTACATCCTAATCCTGTCTTTAACCCCAAAATAAGTTGCTTTGAAGAGTGCCATACTGACTTTCGGTCATTCCTGTTAACAGTAAATATTGTATACAAATAGACATTAACTGAGTGTTTCCCTTTTCATTCAGCTTCACAAACATTTATTGTATAATTATCATGAATCTCATTGAGATTAGAAGATCCATTCCCTTTGCCTGGTAAGAGCTCCCAGTCTTTTTGGGGAGCCAGCACAGACATAGATGGCTCTAGTACAAAGTAGATCGATACAGCGTGTGATAGGAAAGCAAACTGAAAACTACGAATACATGAGGAGAGAATGGAGCAGGATACTTAGTAGATATATGATGCGATCCACAAATGTGACTCACTTGTTTATTTTTTTTATGGAAGTCTAGTTGAAAACAGGACCTTACGTTGGTTTCAGGTGGACAAAGTAGTGATTTCACAAGTTTATACATCATGTTATGCTCACCCCAAGTGTAGCTACCATCTGTCACCATGTAATACTGTTACTTTAATACCACTGAGTACACATATGTAATTTTAAATTTTCTGGTAGCCACATGAAAAAATAAAGAGGCAAGTGAATTTAATTTTGATAGTACATTTATGTAATTCAGCATACCCCAAACATCATTTTAACGTGTAATTTTTTTGCATTCTTTTTTGTACACTAATTCTTTACATTCCTTTTTACACACTAAATTTTCAAAATCTAGTATGTATTTTATACTTAGCACATTTCAGTTCTGACTAGCTACATTTCAGGGGCTCGGTAGCCAGCCACATGTGGTGAGTACTTATTTTATCAGACAATGTAATTGTATAGAGTATAGGGAAACTTTATGTAAGAGAAGGCCTAGAACACTGCCTCCCTGCCTACTTGGGATCTCTCTCTCTCTGTCAAATAAATAAATAAAAAACCTTTAAAAAAAAAAAAAAAGAGAGGGCCTAGAACGATGGGTAGCACTTAACTAGACAGTGCTGGGAACAGCATTCTGCAGGGAGAGAAAAGTATAAACAAAGATGAAATAAGAATTTGTTTAAAAATATATATATATAGTGTCAGTGAAGCTCTTACTATATATGAGGCATATTCTCTGATCATTACTCTCTTTTTTTAAGATTTTATTTATTTATTTGACAGAGAAATCGCAAGTAGGCAGAGAGGCAAGCAAGAGAGAGAGAGGAAGAGAAGCAGGCTCCCTGCTGAGCAGAGAGGCTGATGCGGAGCCTGATCCCAGGACCCTGAGCCGAAGGCAGAGGCTTAACCCACTGAGCCACTCAGGCGCCCCTCTGATCATTACTCTTACTAACTCATGTAATCTTCACAATAGCCCTTTGAAGTAGTTACTACCATTATATAGTAACTATATATTGTATAAACTACAAGTTTTTATAAACATGGAAACAGGCATTAGGCATTAGTGGTCAAGTAACATGTTTGTGTATATGTATATATGTATGTAAGTATCTGTCTACCTGTGGAAAGCAGAATGATGGCCCTCCAAAGATATCCAAATCCCAATTTCTGGAGCCTGTGAATATGTCAGGTTACATGGTAAGGGGAAATTAAGATTGCTACTCAAATAACTTTAAGAGGGGGAGATTGCCTTGAATTATCCAGATGGGCCCAGTTACTCACAGGAGTCCTTTAAAAGTATAATAGGGAAGTAGAGGGGGGTTAGAGTGATGTGTGATGTGGGTATTTGATACATAACCCTGGCTTTGGGACAGAGATAGATGCCATGAGCCAAGGAACATAGCCTGCCTCTAGAAACTGGAAAAGACAAGGAACATTCTCACCAGGAACGTCCAGAAAGGAAATACTCCTGCCCAGTGAGACCAGTGTCAGAATTCTCACTTAAGTAAATGTCTGTTGTCTTAAGCCACAAAGTTTGTGGTAGTTTGTTTTAGTAGCGAAGAACAGTAATACACTATCATTTTGTGTGGGTTCTGGATAATGATATAAAATGTTCTTCTTAGCCTTTTGTTCATGGGTAGTTATTTGCAGGAATTAAGTCAGACCACTGTCTTTCTTGGATGCTCAGTTTCTCCTTCCTCATTTTTCAGAGTAAGTGGAAAATGACAGGTATCTAATACTGTTAAGTAGACATAACTTTCTTGCAAATAGGAATATAAATACTAGCTGTGGTTCTGATTGAAATACTGGGAGTTTGGAAGTACTAGATAAAGTGATAACTGCCCTTTGTAAGTCTGAGCAGTTTCTAGTTGCTAAGTCAGGCTATCATTTATGTATGAATTACCTTATAGGTAAGTATACTTTACAGTTTTTTATATAACTCTTAACTGTCAGCCCCCAGATGTCACAAAGTTTATCTGTGGGTGATTAAATTGAGTAAGACAAGAGATTGCCCACCCATACATAATAAAATCCTACTTCTTCTGCCTTCCAGAGAACAGTGAGAACAGCTTGGCCCGCAGGTTGATTGTCATATTCTGCCTCCTTCCCACCTACTTGCTGCTACCGAGAGACAGAGCTTACGTTCTGTGAGGAAAGGGCTTCCTTAGGTTAGTTCCTTGGCCCTGTGTGCATTGAAGCATATGCTCTTAGAAGGAGAGAAGCTTCTGTCTTGCTTCCTGCTTGCATATCTCCTTCCACTTTATCTTTCCTTCTGTACTAACAATGCAAAGATTTTACTTCAGGGATATGTGTTTTATTCATTCCTGTCATTATCCTATATACTAAAATATTACCTTTGTCAGAGTACTGATCTTTTTAATGCTCTGAACATGTAGATACAGACTGATTTTTTTTTTTTTAAAGTATGATTCCAGAGTTAAATGCTGGCTCAATGTAGACAGCAGTGGAACTCATTACTTCCCTGGGGCTGTGGTGATGTGAAGTGTTTGCGGGTGTCTTTATTCTAACTTCAGAAGTGGAAAATCTATGCTTTCACTGCTTGCCTGTGCTTGGGAGCTTAGTGAGGGCAGCCTCATTGCTAGAATTCTCTCTCTCTCTCTCTCTGCTAAGATTTTATTTACTTATTTGAGAGAGGGAGAAAGAGCTAGGGAGAGAGAATGAATGGGGGGAGGGACAGAGGAAGAGGGACAAGCAGACTCCCTGCTGAGCAGGGAGCCTGACACACGGGGCTCAATCCCAGGACCCTGGGATCATGACCCGAGCTGAAGGCAGACGCTTAACCGACTGAGCCACCCAGGCGCCCCTGGAATTCTCTTTATGGCTTAGGGAATCTTTATGATTTTCCTGCTTTTATCCTCAGAGGCTCTAGGCCATGCTGATTGCTCCTGAGTGATCACAGGTACCTTTTTGCCTGCTAAGCGATCCTTATATGTAAAAATCAGGAATTAGACACAAGGCAGATAAGGAGATGGTGATTGTGTTTTACAGAGAGATTTTCACTTGCAGACGTTGAGGTATTTTCAAATTTTAATTTTATTTAATGCATTTAAATAAAAGTCATGCATGAAGGTTAAATTGATCCGTTTAATAAGCGTTTGATTTGCAAACCCGTCGCCTGTGTAAGGTGACCTATACCTGAGGCCAGAAGAATGGCGTACTTTCTCTCACCTGGTCTCTTGTCCCTGTCTCTGGTCCTTAGCTACAGCAGACCATTGACATATTCTCAGCATGTCATGTACAGTGACAGATGGCACAGAGCGGGGGGGTCTGACACCAGGCACTGCCTTTGAATCCTAGCTTCCTTTTTAGCTGTGGATCTTAACATTTTTGTGGCTCGATTTCCTTATTCAAAGACAGGTGTATAATAATACAAGTATCTCATAAGTCAGTAAGAGAAAGACAGCTATCATATGATCTCCCTGATATGAGGAAGTGGAGATGCCACATGGGGGGTTTGGGGGGTAGGAAAAGAAGAAAAGAAACAAGATGGGATCGGGAGGGAGACAAACCATAAGTGACTCTTAATCTCACAAAACAAACTGAGGGTTGCTGGGGGTCGGGGGGTCGGGAGAGGGGGGTGGGGTAATGGACACTGGGGAAGGTATGTGCTATGGTGAGTGCTGTGAAGTGTGTAAACCTGGCGATTCACAGACCTGTACCCCTGGGAATAAAAATACATTATATGTTTATATAAAAAAAATAATACAAGTATCTCATAAAGTTGTAGGGAGAGTTAAGTTAGTTAATACATATACCAGGCTTAAAACAGTCCTTAGAACATAGTATTTAGTAAATATGAGCTCTTTTTTTTCATTCATCATTTATTTTTCCACTATTCATAAGCTATTCTTGGGTTGTGCAGTGTGTTTTTCCCACATCTGTCTTGAAATTTTCTACATCCTAACGTCTTACTGCTTTTATGAAGCTGCCCTACAAGTTTTAGTTGTGGGTCTAACCTTGGCTGTAATTGGAATTGCTAAGGATATTAAATGCTGATACCTGAATTTTTAAAAAACATTTTATTTATTTATTTGAGAGTGAGAGAGGGAGAGAGAGTACAAGCAAGGGAAGCAGCAGAAGGAGAGGGAGAGGCAGACTCCCGCTGAGCAGGGAGTCTGATGTGGGGCTCGATCCCAGGATCCCGGGATCATGACCTGAACCAAAGGCAGACGCTTAACTAACTGAGACATCCAGGTGACCCTGATGCCTGCGTTTTTGGTCTGTGCTACAGCCGACTTGTAGAAGTTTTGAGGAGGAATTGTATTTCTGGGAATTTTCTGTCCAGTTGTTAAAGCCCTGGTAATTAAAAAAATCAGCCATGGTGGGAATATTTACACTCTTGAAATTGGCAGATACCACCACAGCATTTCTCTCAATCTGTTTGGTATTCCTGTGATTTGTTTATAAACCTCTCTGAATAGGTGTTGAGCCTTTTACTAGAATAAATTAGTTTTCTAGGGCTGCCATAACAAAGACTGGATGGCTTAAAAAGCAAAAATGTATTGTTTCAGGGTTCTGGAGGTCAGAAGTCCTAAATCAAGGTGTTAACAGCATTGGTTCCTTCCAAGGGCTGTGAAGGAAGGATCTACCAGGCTTCTTTCCTTGGCTGATAGACAGTTAACTTCTTCCTCTGTCCCTTTATATTGTCTTTCCTTCTCTGTGTGTCTCTATGTCCAAATGTCCCTTTTTCATAAGGACACTAGTCCTACCGAACTAAGGCCCTCCCTGCGGACCTCACTTTAACTTGATTATCTCTGTAAGGACCTTATTTCCAAATAAGGTCACATTCTAAGGTGGTGGCGGTTAGGACGTCCACATTTGGATTTTAGGGGGACACAATTCCACCTATAACACCAGGCAGAGAACTTCTTTTTTCAGTTTCTCTGTTTGTTCCTGTAGATTTACACAGTGAAGATTTGTTGACTTGAATGAAAAAGGAAACATCAGTTAACTGGTATGTTATTTGTCTATACTTTTTTATTTATTGTATTATGACTTTCAGATAGTTTGTTGATTTTTTTTTTGAAGCAGCTCTTTCTGGGCATAATATCAGAGTTAGTATTTATAGAGAAAAAACGTTAGTTTAAGAAGATTAGTTATTTTAGGTTGTCTGAGGCAGGCTTGAGCTTGTTCGTGAACTCAAAAGGCATATGATCTCAGTGAAATAGTCTTGATTTTTGTCTGTTGCTGAGAAAATGCTTTTATTCATGCATGAAAAAATGAAATGAATTTCCACTGATCTGAGAATGTTTTAATGCTGTGATAGTCATCTTCAGGATTATGTAAGACCATAGAGTTCTGAGGAAAGTAGGGTTTTTTGTTGTGGTTGTTGGGGTTCTTTCTGTTTTTTTCTCAAAGGCAAATATAATGTCATATAATGATTTTGTGATATTTGTGATTGCAAAAATATTTTTTGAAGCGCAAGAAGTATAAATTATTTTCTAAAAATTTAGTGTTAGGATGATTGTATACAAAATAGTGGATACTGTTTATGATCATCTCAAAGCATGTAAATTTGGATGTATGTTTTGAAGTTAAATATTTTTCTTTCAAAATGAGAGACTTCTCCACACCATTGCTTTTTGCCAAATAAGTACTGGAATCTTATTCCAGAGGTGTATTTGAAATATGTATTTGAGGGGTGCCTGGGTGGCTTAGTTGGTTCAACTCTTGATTTCAGCTCAGGTCATGATCTCAGGGTTCTGAAATCTCCATCTCCAGGCCCACCTTGGTCTTCGTACTCAGCACAGAATCTGCTTGGATTCTCTTCCTATGCCCCTCCCCAGGCTCACATGCTCTCTTTCTCTCTCAAATAAATAAATATTTTTTTAAAAAGTCCGCACATTTGGACAGGAATTTGTTAGTATAATTGTTCAGTTTTTTTAATAGAAAAATTTCAGTTATAAATTGTATATTCAGTTATAAATTATAAAAGCTTTATTTTTCAACTTTAATCAAGTATAATTTACATGCAATATAATTTACACATTTTAAGTGTATGGGTCAACTTTGACAAATATATGCATCAATATAAACACCCCCCCCATTAAGATGTAGAGCATTTCCATCTTCCCAGAAAGTTCCCTGTGCCTCTTTGCAGTTATTTGCTCCCCACCTCATTAGTCTAAGTGAATACTGATTGGATTAGACTCTTTCAGAATTTAACATCAAGAAAATCATGTGTTTTTATGTCCAACTTCTTTTAGCGTAATGTCTATGAAATTCACCCATATTACTGTGTATCAGTGGGTTTTTTTTTTTAATTGTTCAGTAACATTGCTTTGAGTATACCAAAATGTATTCATCCGTTCACTTGCTGAACGTTTGGGGTTTTGGCTATTTTCAGCAAAGCTGCTAAGAACATTTGTGTACTAGCTTTTTTTATGGACATATGTTTTTATTTTGGGTTAATACCTAGGGGAGTAGAATTGCTGAACTGTATGGGTAAATATGTACTTGACTGTATAAGAGAGAACCAAACTATTTTTCAAAGTAGTTCCCCATTTATATACTCCCACCAGAGTTATAGTTGCTCTGTCTTTGTCAGCCCTTTGTATTGCCATCTTTTAAATTTTAGCCATTATAGTTCATGTGAAGTGGTGTCTCACTTTGGTTTAAAAAAGAATTTTTTTTGGGGGGTGACCGATGTTTTCATGGACTTAATGGCTCTTCATATATCTTTTTCTTTTGCCTATTTAAAGAAATTGGGTTGCTTTTCTGACTGAGCTATAAGAATTAGAATTCTTTCTGCATTCTGAATAAAAATCCTTTGTTAGGTATGTGTATTATGAATATTTTCTCCCAGTCTGTGGCTTGCCTTTTAATTTTCTTGATGACCTTAGAAAAACAGGTTTTTAAAAAATTTCTTTTTATTTAAATTCAATTAATTAATGTATAATGTATTATTGGTTTCAGAGGTAGAGGTCAGTGATTGATCAGTCTTATATAATACCCACTGCTCATTACAACGCATACCCTCCCCGTGTCCATCACCCAGTTATCCCATCCCCCATCCCCCTCCCCTTCAGCAACCCTCAGTTTGTTTCCTATGATTAAGAGTTTCTTATAATTTGTCTCCCTCTCTGATTTTGTGTTATTTTATTTTTTCCTCTTTCCCTATGATCCACTGTTTTGTTTCTTAATTTCATATATGAGTAAGAGCATATATTGACTTATATCAATATATGTGATTGACTTATTTTGCTTAGCCTAATACCCTCTAGTTCCATCCACATCACTGCAAATGGCAAGATTTCATTTTTTTTAAAGATTTTATTTATTTATTTGACAGAGATCACAAGTAGGCAGAGAGGCAGGCAGAGAGAGGAGGAGAAAGCAGGCTCCCCACTGAGCAGAGAGCCCGATGCGGGGCTCGATCCCAGAACCCTGAGATCATGACCTGAGCCGAAGGCAGAGGCTTAAACCACTGAGCCACCCAAGCGCCCACATTTCATTTTTTTGATGGCTGAGTACTATTCCATTTTATATATATATCACATCTTCTTTATCCATTCATCTGTTGATAGGCATCTGGGCTCTTTTCATAGTTTGGCTATTGTGGACATTGCTGCTATAAACGTTGGGGTACAGGTGTCCCAGAAGTTGTTTTTTTTTTTTTCTTTTCATGTAAGTCACATTTGTCAGTTTCTCCTTTTATGGTTAGTGCTTTTCGTGACCTAAGAAATCTTTGCCTTTTTCAAGGTCATGAAGATTTTTCTCTTATATTTTCTGTTAGAAGTTTTATAGTTTAAATTTTACTTTTGGCTCTGTTAAGTATTTTGATTTAATTTGGGGGCATAGTATGAGTATAGCGATTAGAGTTCCTTTTTCTCCATGTAGTTACCAGTTGTTTTCACATCAGTGGTTGAAAAGACTGTTCTATCCACATTGAATTATGTTGCTGCCAAAGGCTTTATTTTGAATTTAACTTCGAAAAGTGACCTAGATTTTTATGTTCTTATAGTAGGTGTTTTAGACACTGACTTTCTAGGATGTCATTTTAAAAAGTGTGGTGTTTTGTTTTTCGGTCTCAAAAGTTATTTACATTTTAGAAACATAAGAGTGGGTGGGTTGGGAACTCTAGAAAACCACTGTGCCAACGTCTCCCTAATAGACCCAATTAGAGATGAATATAAAATAGATGACTGTGTGTGTGTGTGTACATGTGTTTGTGTGTGTGTGTGAGAAAAATTAAGGTAAAGCGCTTGTGGAACATCCAGGAAAGTGCATCAGTAATATTGCACAATTGGTAGTCTTGAGTAATCACTTTTAGAGCTTAGTAACTTCTGTTGTTAATTTTTCTTATGTGTAAGTTTAAAAAATAACCGGAGTATAGGTAAGACTTTCTATATCTTTTTGTTTTCTTGTCTTCGAAGACTGCCATTTAAGTGACTATTGAGTAACGTGTTTCTTCTTGTGAAACAAAAATGCTTTGTGTCTATTTAAAACCCTTTCAAGCATCAGAAATGGGTGAGATGGTATGGGGGCAGGGTGCAGTGGTTTCTGAAATCACACATGAGCTTTTCCCTCCCTTCACCTCTGTTCCCTTGGAGTGAAGAAGGTGCTCTCCGTAGCTACTGAGAATATTCCTTCTTGCTGACATGTTTTTTACTTTGTGCTTGTCCTGTCCAATTACATCTGTTCTAAAGCTCTCTCCCTTTTATCCCTTTCCTTTGAGTACATCACTACTCCTTTCTCTCATTCTTAAGTAGCAGTAATAGTAGTAATAATGGTGGCAGTAGCTAACAGTGTTTTAAACACTATTCTTTTTTTTTTTTAAATGATTTTATTAGTTTATTTGACAGAGAGAGATAGCAAGAGAGGGAATACAAGCAGGGGGAGTGGGAGAGGGAGAAGCAGGCTCCCTGCAGAGCAGGGAGGCCGATTCGGGGCTTGATCCCAGGACTGTGGGATCATGGCCTGAGTCAAAGCCAGACACTTAACAACTGAGCCACCCAGGTACCCCTAGACACTATTCAAAGGGCTTTATATTTACTGACTGATTTAGTCTTCACAAACACCCTGGGAGGGAGCTGCTGTTCTTTTAATATAGGCTTTATAGATGAGGAAGCTGAGGCGGAGAGATGTTAAGTCTAGGGTTCTACCACTGGGCTCTGGTCCAGACTTCCTAGCTCTGAAGCATATGCTTTCAACACTATGTTACATGGCTGCTCAGGAAAAACACAAAAGGAAGCAACCATTCCCTTCCTTCACCCCTGTTTCTGGACTTAAAAAAGAGTCATGTTTTATAGCTTAGTTGACATTCTATTTTGCTTAATATTTCATGAAATTTTCATCCTTTATAATGCATATTACAGTTTGTATTTCTATCTCTGGCAGTGAAGTTTAACAAAAAGCATGTGTGCTTAAAACAAAGTGGCTTTATTTCTAAAGCTATTACTTTACAAACCACAGTCCCATGTGTCTGGTAGAAAGCACAGGCCTTCCTGGCATGTGGTGGTTCTTCTGGGAAAGCATCTTAGAAGAGGTGAGTCTTGGCCCTCTTCTGTATAAGAATGTGCGCAGACGGCGGGGGTTTGGTATGTGGAGATGGGTGGTAAAAAGACCCGTGATTTTGATGAGGTGAAAGTTTAAGAAAGGATGGAGGTTTTTAAATGTTGCTCAAGAGAATTCATACCTAGAGAAGATTTCCAGGGTGAGGGAAGAAGAGCTGAGAGGTCATGACTCTGGGGAGAAATGAATGGCTTCTGGAGGCCTTTAGGCTTCTGCCTCCATCCACCCCCACCCCCACATTTTCCCTTCCCTTTTGATTTCCCAATCTTCTTCGTTTTCCTCACCTTGTTGCACGAAGAAGTACTCTTTCTGTCAGGTCGGCCAAGACAGTTTGGAGACCTTTTGATGCTGCTTTATCTTAAAGAAAAAAAAAAGTCGCAATCACTGTAAAGGAAGAACAAATAAAACCAAAAGTTGAAGAAAAGCTACAGAAAGTTTTTAAAAAAGTAGAGAGAAAGTTTTAGAAAGACCCTACATTTCCCCAGTACAAACTTCTTATGTTAAGGTAAAACCTCTTTACGCTTTTCTTCTTTTGAAGGGCTTAGCTGCCCTGAATACTGGCCTTGCTTAGTTCCTGGGCCTTGGGCCTCGGGCCTCTGTTCTGAGAACTCAAGGAGCTTGCACAGGGAGTAAGGAAGTTCTCAATCCTCCCTCTCACTCACCAACAGGCTTGTCCCCTGTGGCGGGGCCTGGTGTGTTTCTTTACCTCTGCTCTCTCTAATCCTGCAGGGGCCCTAAATCTTTTTCATGTTTAGTCCCCAAGGCAACTTGTCTAAGATTTCATCACCTCTGCTTGGTGGGGAGGACTGGAAGGAGGGTCCTTCTGGTCTCCAGAATCTCTGACTTGTACTGCCTGCCTTATCTAAAGCAGACTTAACCACTAATGTCAAACTTTGGGTCTTCCTTACCTTGGTTCGCTGTTGGCTGTGTGGACTTGGGTAGAGGTTGCCAACTTTCTTAGATGCTGTCTGTATCGTTATTTCTATTTCCCTCTCTGGGCAGCGAAAGGTTCCTTCTTTATTTTGAAAATCTCTCATTTTGTAATGAGTTCTTACTGAATTTTTAAAATTCATGTAAGTGAATCTCATGTAAGTGAAAAGCTTGAAAGTAGGCTAGAATCAGACTTGGCTAGACTTAAGAGCTCTTGTCCTCCTTGTGTTCTCTCCTCCTTGTGTTCACTTTCCTCTCACATTCCACAAGGTGGCAGAATGTCTCCAGCCACTCGGTCCCTGGACTTCCAGACTCCCAGGTTCAAGTTCTGGGAAATGGATGAACATCTCCTGGAAGCTCCTGCATCAATTCTGTAATCCATTCTTTTCTTCTCTTTCTCTTGCTCTTTTCTAATAAACAATTTTATTTTTTGAGGAGGTAGTATATTTTAGTGGTTCAAAAATGTAAAAGTATTTTAAGAATGTGGAGTCAAAAGACTTTCTTTTATCTCATCCTTTTTATTAGCTCCTCATTTTGTCTTTTTTTAATGCTTTTTCTCCTGAGTTTTGTACTGCCTGATAATAAAATCTCATTTAGTGCTTTCTTTTCACTTACATTTGACTAGTATATCCGTCTAGTCAAGTTCTTTTTTTCAGCTCTCCTTTTATTTTTAATCTTTCTGAATTACTTTCTTGTAAGTTTTACTCCTATTTGTAGCACAGAGGGGTTTTTTCCCCCCTGTAATCCAATCTGAGGTCACCTCTCTTTTAATAAGTAAGTTTACCCCATTTTACATTTGTTGTTTGGGCAGATATATTTGATATTAGTTTGTCCATGTCATTTTATTCTCTGGTTTTATTTCTTGTGAACAATCTTTATGTGGCCTTTTCCCTTGCTGTTTTTGTGGCTAGGTATTCTGATATTGTCAGGTAATGGTTGTCTTCATAATTTCACTTTCACATAATGCTCTTAGTCTTCCTGTAGTTCCTTACTATACATGGTGATAAAATTGTACTAATTTTAACATAGAGACATTGTAACTCTATTACATGGCCTGTTTTATTCATTCTGGATCTCTATTGGATTCTATCCTCAGAGGAGAGAATTAATCACTCAGCCAGGAAGTTTGGAACTCAATCAGTATTTTTATTATCAGTAAGAATGCTGTCAGAATAGGCTTTGTGAGTTTTCCTGTAGCAGATTGTCAGCCTTTTACAAGGCTCTTTTTGTCTATAAAAATTACAGTTTCTAAAGTTAGCATAGATCATAAAATTGGTAAGCTGACATTTGTTTGGTCACAATTGAATGTTAGATCAAGATCTTTGTAGGTGGTCTGTTACTCAACACCAGAGAGTCATCAGTTTTATGTTCAAGTTGACATTAAAAGATATTATTGGGTCTGAAGTTCCTTTAGTGTGGGTTCCATACTTGTTGAGAGTTTTCTCATCTATTTAATTTTTTCAAAATAATGTATCTGGCAACAGAAAAGCATGTTACATATAAAAAGGTTTTTTAAAAAATTAGAAGTCTTAATTTAAAACAGTCCAGCTTCACATACCCCTTGTAATGACTGAGACTGCTTTCTTGACCATTGTCCTCCCGTCCAGCACAGAAGAGTAGTCACCACCCTGAGCCCAGCGAGGGGCACAGCCTCTTTTCAGCCTCCTTTCCATTCAGGAGGCTTCAGCCCAGGCCATAGTCTCTGTAGAAGGTGGGAAGGGGATGGTGTTTTTATAATTTTTTATTTTTATTTTTTTTATTTAAAGATTTTTATTTATTTTTCAGAGAGAGAGAGAGACAGCGAGAGAGGGAACACAAGCAGGAGAGTGGGAGAGGGAGAAGCAGGCTATCTGCTGAACAGGGAACCCGATGTGGGGCTCAATCGCAGGACCTGGGATCATGACCTGAGTGGAAAGCAGACGCTTAACTGACTGAGCCACCCAGGTGCCCCAGTATAATGTTTTAGGCTCAGGTTAGTTACACGACCATAGTAGACTTCCTTGATTTTTGGGGTTCACCTCTAACAGCACAGCTGAAACATAGACTACTGTTAGAGAAGATTTCCATCTCCTCTTTGTTCTCTTGTCCTGCAGTGACTGTCGTATCATTCCTGTCGACTACATTTTCAGTCTGCAGTTTCCCTTTGAATCATTCTGAAAACCCCATTGAAAATGAAAATACCCCTTCTCCCCAACTTCCTGTGAATTCAGATTTAACACATTTGGGGTGTGGGATCTATGCTCTTACTGTGTGTTACCAGTTACTCTGATGCAGGTCTTCCGTGACATTAGTTCAAGGAAATCGAGATTGACAGTTCTGTGCTTAATGGAGAAGTTTTACTAAAATCTAGTTTGACAAAATTCTGGTTGGATATTTCTCATTATGTACACAGTGTTTCAAGTAGACATTTTTTTCAAAAATAGTGCTTTAATTTACCATATCTCTCTTCAATTAGGAAATCTGGCAAAACACAGATTTTATAACTCCAACCAGTTTGTGGAAAAAAATGTTTGCATGAAGATGTTCAATACACAGATTGCAGAACGAGGAGTTTAACACTCTTGTAATGCTTCGGTGAAAGCCTCAAGGATAACTGACAAGTCCATTTTTATCAAATTTAATGAGTTTCTAAATCCTTATCTGCTTATCAAACAAAACATTAATTAGAACAGTAATTGAGTAAACTAGCTGCCTCTTGCGTTCATTCTAAGAATTTGTACAAAATTGCTGTGGAGCTCATGTAAGGTCATTCACTGCTTTTTGAGTTGCTAAATAATAACTTTGCTACAGGCTTCTAAAAATCCAGGTATTAAGCGAGTCTACAGAAAGATAAAAATTGATAAGAGATTTGCAATAGTTAGTCTGATACTCTGTCTCTGGTGGATTAAGGTGAAAAAAATCCTTCTTCAGCACTACAGATGGTAGAAAATCCTCCCTCTTAGATTTCTTCCTGAATCAGCTTATGCTTGCCTAGTCTTGTAGCAGAACAGAAAAAGCCTTTGGAGCTAGGTATGCTGGCACAGATTTTCTGGGGAAACAAAACACTACAAAATCAGGCTTATAACTTTATTTAAGCAACACAGTACATCATGACAAGTATGATGTATCCCAGGAATGCAAGGATGATTTATTCAGCATTAGAAAATGTGATAATACAAACTGAGGGTTGCCAGGGGTAGGGGGGTAGGGAGAGGGTGGTTGGGTTAATGACACTGGGGAGGGTATATGCTATGGTGAGTGCTGTGAAGTATTTAGTAAACCTGACGATTCACAGACCTGTACCCCTGGGGCTAATAATACATTATATGTTAATAAAAAATTTAAAAAAAGAAAGAAAATATGAATAATATATTAAGAAATTGAGATATAAGCCATGTGATTATTTTAACACAGGTAGAAAGAACATTAGGTTAAGCTTTAATAATCCTTTATGACTAAAGATTTTTCTCCCCTCAAACTGGGAATCTTACCAAACCTTAGGCCAATAAGTCATTTATTCCAAAACCTATAGCAAGCCTCATACCGAAGAGGGAAACTTTAGAAGCCTCCCTATTATTGTCAGTAAGAAGACAGAGGATGCCTATTAGCATTACCTTTGTTGAGTACAGCCTGAATTCTTAGCCAGTAGTGTAATGAGATAGGAAAAAGAAAAGAAGAATAGATTGTAAGGGAGAGGTAAAATATCTTTTTTTCCCCAGGTGATATTAACGCATACATAGGCAATACAGCACAAGAAATTAGAGTAGTCAGTACAGTTGCTGCATATAAAAATCAGTGGGTTCTGTACACCATGATAACCCTCTGGTAAATATGTTTCCCTTCACAGTAGTATTAGTTTGTAATATATCTCAGAGTGAGCACAACCAAAGAATATACAACATGGAGAAAATTAAAGAATATTATAGAAAAGACATAGAAAGATTGTACTAGGGGCGCCTGGGTGGCTCAGGGGGTTAAAGCCCCTGCCTTCGGCTCAGGTCATGATCCCAGGGTCCTGGGATCGAGCCCCGCATCGGGCTCTCTGCTCAGCGGGGAGCCTGCTTCCTCCTCTCTCTCTGCCTGCCTCTCTGCCTACTTGAGATCTCTGTCTGTCAAATAAATAAATAAAATCTTTAAAAAAAAAAAAGAAAGATTGTACTATCTTTTTTTTTTATTTAAATTTTTTAAAAAATTTATTTATTTGTCGGAGAGAGAGGGAGAGAGAGCGAGCGAGCACAGGTAGACAGAGTGGCAGGCAGAGGCAGAGGGAGAAGCAGGCTCCCTGCCGAGCAAGGAGCCCGATGTGGGACTCAATCTCAGGACGCTGGGATCATGACCTGAGCCGAAGGCAGCCGCTTAACCAACTGAGCCACCCAGGCGTCCCAGATTGTACTATCCTTAACAATAGGGTATCTTGATTTATTAAGATATTTTTCTCTAAATTAATTCATTGTTTATCCAGTCAAAATCCTAATAATATTAGGGTATTTTTTTTAAGATTTTATTTATTTGACAGAGAGAGAGACAGAGAGGGAACACAAGTGGAGTGGGAGAAGGAGAAGCAGACTCCCCACTGAGCGGGGCTCAATCCCAGGACCCTGACCTGGGCCGAAGGCAGACACTTAATGACTGAGCCACCCGGGTTCCCCATAGTATTGGGTTTTTATTAATTTGACAAGATGAACCCAAAATTTATAAAGAAATCCAAAGGCCCATGATGATCTAAGACAGTCTTGAAAAGCGAGGTGTAGGGCTGGGACACAGAGACTGATGCCAAACCACAGACACTAAGATCCCGCAGTCGAATACAGAGAGATGCACGAAAAGGTCAGTGACACAGGATAGAGACGCCCGTAGCAGTCTCACACACGCGTAGCAACATGACATGTATTGGAGGCGGCATTATGAAGTGGTAGAAACGTTCCAAAGATGGAACGGTCTGCAAATGGTGCTTTGATCTTTAATTGATAATCATATGGAAAATCAAACTATATTTCTAACTTCATACCCTCCCCCAAGATAAATTCAAGTAAATTTAATTTGAAAACCAAATCTTAAAAATTCACCAGAAAATATAAGAAGGAATGGAACACTTAGCAGTACTTGAAAATTAAGAGAGGTTTATCTGTCTTCGTTTACAAATCTTATAATACTCAGTGCAAAAGCAAGTTATAGAAGGATAGGTGTAATAAAGTACCACTTATGTAAAATTTAAGACATGAAATAAAACAGCATGTTGTATAAAGGTGCTAAAGCATATTGTGAAGTCTAAAAATTTATGTGGTAATGATATACACCAAATTGGAGATAGTATTTACTTTTTCAGGTGGTAGAGAGATGAAAATGACTGAGGAAGGATGTGTACAATATTTTATTAGTTATTTAATGTAATGTTTTACTGTTTTTTTAGATAAAAGTGTCCTAAGGCAACATGTTACAGATGTTAACATCAGGTGAATATCCAATAATAAAGAAATGGTTGAATAAACCATGGCTTTTACATACTATGAAATATTTTTCAGCCATTAAAAATAGTTAGTTGTAGATAGGTCACTTTGTGTGGAGTAATTTCCAAGACTTACTGCTTATGAAGAAGGTAAGATGCAAAAAAATTTGTGTGAGGTCACCCCATTTCTATAAAACGAGGATGTGTATGAGTATGTATGTATATGATATGTGCTTGTGTATGAACATACGAACATGAATACAAAAAAGGATTCATTCTGGGCCGTTAACATGGGTTGGGAGTGAGGTGATAGGGAAAGAGAGGGGGCAGTGGGAATGGGGAGCCAAGCGAAACAGAAAATGAGAGAGAAAACGTACTACCCAGCATGGATGATATGGTTTGTTTATGTACTTTACATAATCTCACCACAAATGCGCATGCACCCCCCCCACACACAAACACACACACGCATGCCATTTTATTTTATTTTTTATTTTATTTTTTTAAGATTTTATTTATTTATTTGACAGAGAGATCACAAGTAGACAGAGAAAGAGAGAGAGAGAAGCAGGTTCCCTGCTGAGCAGAGAGCCCGATGCGGGGCTCGATCCCAGGACCCTGAGATCATGACCTGAGCCGAAGGCAGAGGCTTAACCCACTGAGCCACCCAGGCGCCCCTGCCAGTGAGTTCTTGATAATCACAGTGTACTACTTGGTATAAAGTACCAGTGGTAAAAGTTGTAATTACATTTTATGAAATGGGGCCTTTTGACAGGGAAACTTTAGATCTTTTCTCTCTTTTTTTTCAGCTTGGGGGAGAGTAAAGAATGACTTTGTCTTTTTGGTCAGGCCAAGGCCTATTTAGGAGAGCTCAAGATTATGAATAATTATCTTTGAAATTTTCATTGTTTTCTTTCAGTGTGCGGGATGATAGAATTCGAGTAGAAAGGATGGATAACGTGTATTTTGAATACAGCCATGCATTCCAGGCGGTTACAGAGTTTTATGCAAAAGATGCACTTGACCTCCAAGGTAAATATTTTCTGTGTGTTAGCCTTAATGTCCTCGAATTTAACTGAGTTGAGATTTGGATAAAGGTACGAGTTTGACTTTCAATTTAATGAAAACTAGACAGTTACCAATAAATAACTGGCCCAAGTGGAGGCAAGAGTACACTTTTCTTGCACTCATCAAAAATACCCCTGCAGCTTTTTTGACATATTCATTGGAGTGTAAGGAGTTACTGGCCAACCCTCCTTTTTGCTTCTCTTAAAAAATGGCCTGTTATTTTCCTTGGAATTTTGTAGAGTATTTGGATAAATTTCCTGTATAAAGGGTAGTATTTCGTTAGGTGGCTTGCCACAATTTAAATACCAGAACATTAATGACAGGGTAGTAATATGTTAAGTAACCAGTATTTGTTGACTTGGTCTGTGCCCCTCCTTCCTGTTAGTCCAGCTTATTCTGTTAAGGTTCATTTTTAAATCTTATCCCATGCTGCAAGGCTTTCACCATTAGACGGTAGATAGATCAGTCTCCCCTTGGCTCCTCCACAGACACCAATGTCTTGTTAGCATTTCTCTTGCCATCTCTTTTAATCTCATGGTGTCAAACTGAATTGGGTGTCAGAGAGGCTAACCCATTCTGACACAGTCTGTGATGTCACCAAGGGATATTTGTCCTATGCTCAGGTAAGGACAAGACTACCATAAGCCACTCTTGACATCACATTCACTTAGAAGTCTGTGAGATAGGAAACCAGCTTGCCAGTGGGGGCCCTTTTTCTTCTTAGTAGGAATAGTCCTCCACAGGGTTTGCAGCCCCATAGAGCCATTGAGAGCTTAAGTCCTTGTGCAAACTCCAGCCCCAAGCCCCGCCCCCTGCGAAGTGACAGTTCAGCTGCAAAGACAGATACTCTTCAGGGTCTACCCAGAGAAAGAAGCCTCGTGCCACGCCAACTTCAGAGTCCCTGTACACAGAGTAGGTGAACATTTCTAGAATCAGATGTTTATAGTACTTCTTAGTTTAGATGCGATTTGCTGGTTTTAGGTCATTCTTACCATGTACAATGTTACCTTATAATACATTGGCACTTTATTTTTATCAGATTTCCTGGGGAATGGAGCTAAAAAGTTAAAGGTGAACTTATCAAAAAGGGGAAGAGTTTTGTTAATTCTTTCTTCACACCTTGGTTTTATAAAAAGCCACAACAGAAATTAATGTATGTGGTATTACTGTTGTGTAGAGGATACTTTGTAATTTTTTCTTTTATTTATGAAAGTAGTAAATGACTATTACAAAAAAAGGTCCAAACATAGTTGTGCATAAAGAAAAAAAAATCCCTCCCCCCAAATCTTTAAGAATTTTTATAGGTACAAATCCATTCAGATAAGTGTGTGTGTGTGTGTGTGTGTGTGTATGTATGTATGTATATATATATATATATATAAATTCTGTATATTTCATATAAATTGGGTTTATTCTTTCAACTAATTTTGACTGCCTATTATGTGAGGCATCATGCATACAATAAAGAATAAAAAAGATAAAAATTCCTGCCCTTCTGGAGTTCACATTCTAAGGGGAAGATATATACAATAAAATAAGTGTGTTTGAAAGTGGTATTAGGAAGAAAATAAGGCAGGGAAGAGGGAGAGCCTTTGAATAGTGTGGTGAAGTAAGGCTTCACTGCGAAAATGGCCCTTGAGCAGAGCTTTGAACGAAGACTGAAGGAGTATAGGGGTCAAGCCATACACACAGCTGAAGGAACACTGTTTTAGGCAGAGACACCAGTAAGTACAACATATCTACATGCCTGGTAGGTTTAAGAAATGAAAGGAGCCTGGGTGCTAGAACAAAGTAAGGCAGAGACTCTGAGGAGGTGAGCTAAGAGATACAGGGGAGGTAGAAGCCAGGTTGTAGGGCCATAAGACCCCTGTCAGGACATGAGCTGCTTCTCTCAGTGAGTTGGGGATGTTGGGGTATTTTGGTAAGCAAAGTAGTCTAACGGTCTTGAGTACATTTTGAAAAGGATTCTTTCAGCTGCTCTGTTGAGAATATCCTGTAGCGCACAGGGATGAAGCTGAGAGAGCAGATGGTAAGCAATATTCCTGCTGAGAGATAAGAATGATCGTACAACTTCTTTTCACCCTCACTCAGCAGTATATTATGGATATTTTTCTGTGTCTGTACAGATAGCTCTAAGTCATTGTTGTTAGTAGATGCATAATAGTCTGGACTTAACAAAATTTATTGAACTCTTACGCTCCCGATGTTCAGTTAGGTTGTGGATTTTACTATTACAGGAGATGTTTTGGCTCAGTTCCTTGTACACACATCTTTGACATGCATTCGAGAGTATTTCTGGATCAGAGGGGATAGGCTTTTATATTTTGAAGAATTTGCTCTCTTGCTCTCCAGAAAATGTTTATTTCACCATCAGAAAAATGCCCATTTTTCCATGACTTAGATACCTGTAATCTTCAACGTTTTCCCAAAAGGCAATTTTAGGAGGTATTGTCTAAATTATTATATCAATAACCATAAACTAAACTTCATTTAACTTTAAGTTTGTTTTTCATAATGGTGAGCAGTAACTTTAATGAAACTATATATTTTGTTTTTTAGCTTCTCAAACTTTTTCTGGCATCATTAACTTGGAGAAGCCTGTGATTTGCTCTTTGGCTGCCATAATAAGATACCTCAAAGAATTTAACTTGGAAAAGGTGCTTTCCAAGCCCAAGTAAGTGATTTCTCAAAAATAAAAAAAAGGGGGTAGAGTTATATTAAAAGCATTTCTTTTAAAAAAAAATTCTTGTTTTTCTTTTGGCCTGAAGTTCACATGCATTCATTTAGAAATAAGAGCATCTGAGAAATTTGACATTACTGCCTTTTCCTTTGATTATTGGCGGATAAAAAGTCATCTTCTGTTTCTACTGTGTGTCAACATTGAACCATAAGACTGAATATAATATGTCCAGCTTTAGAGTGTAATTCATTCTCTCCATAATTCAGTCTATAAAACCATTTCTTAAATTGAGTTTGGTAAGTACTGTACTCAGACAAGTTCACCTACTATTGATAGAATATCCTTTTTTTTTTTTTTTAATATTTATTTGTTTTAGAGAGAGAGAGAGAGAGACCACAAGCAGTGGGAAGGGGCAGAGGGAGAAGGAGAGAGAGAATAGCGAATCCTCAAGCAGATTGCTAATGAGCAGGACATGGGGCTCCATTCCAGGACCCTGAGACTATGTCCTGAGCTGAAATCAAGAGTTGGCCACTTACCTGACTGAGCCACCCAGGTGCCCCTATAGATATTGTTTGGGAGCAAGAATGAACCACGTGGTGCTATTGGTGAAAAATATTAATGTAAAAATATTTATAGAATCCTTAAGAATATGTCAATTTGTATTCATATGGCTAATATACAAAATACTAGAGCAGAGTTAATTGACAAGTAGTATTAAATGGATTAGGAAGTGGTATTAGAAAGCAGTCATAAAACTTCACTGCCTTTCTTATTCCTGGTTTCAGTTCTTATTTCATAGACCATAAATTTGGGGATGAAGAAGATAGCTACTACCATGGCTTTTTAAAAGAGTGATTAACTTTGTGGAGTTCAGAGATTTAAAACTCACAGTTGCCATTCTAGGAAGATGTTAGTTTAAAAACCAGTGGGATAATAAAAGGTAGTGGGAGAATTTTCTTGCCTTTCTGTATTCCACCTTTAGCCCCTTGGTTTTGGCTCTTTGAAGAATTAACCTTTATCATTTTGATCCTTGATAAGTAAGCTCCTGCTTCCTGTTCTGCAGAGGGGAGTGGACAGATGGTACTATCTCACTAAAATGGTTGAATATGAATTGGGGTACAAAGAGGTGGTACTGGAATGGAGTTGTTGGGGGTGGTGCAAGAAAGGCACGTCCCTTGGGAATCTTTTTGTAATGTCTTTTTTGGTGTGCCTAGTATTTAGGATAGAACAGAATATCAGTTATCTGGAAGCAGTTTTGTCCTCTTTAAAATTAGTCTAAATGTCTGTCATCCAGAGAGTGGACTTACTGTGGTATGTTCATGCAGTATAAGGTTAAACAGCAATGAAAATAAATGGACTGGAGTTACATGTATCAATATTTTAAAAATTATGTTAACATTATAGTGAGCCTGAAATCAAATAACTGAAGGACACACAGTACTCACCATTATATGAAGTTAGAAACGTGTAAAAAAGTCACCATTTAAGTAGTGGTTAGGAACATTGTTTAAGTATACATGCCTATATAGGAAAGATATGACGTGATGTTTTATTTTTTATCCTGGGTACTATATTAGTCTGTATCTGTTTTAGTATGACTGGAATGTTTTATTAAAAAGAGTATCAGCTGGTATTATACTTCATTGGGTTGCACTTCAGGCTCCTATAATTGGATACTTTTTGCAGAAATTGATCTATATGATTGACTGTGTTGGATCCCCATAGGAAAGAATGGCAAACTACCTACTGTTTGACTTCTTCGTGATAGGGAGCCCCTCTGAGTGAGGTGGAATTTGTGACTAATAGCTTGCCCATTAAGACTTGTTTCTGTTCCTGTATCACCAAGGAATGAAGTATTAATTTTGGGATAGAAAAAATTTGTAAAAAAAATCAGGCTCTGATATATATAGAAGTAGATGAATTGGGGTCTGAAAAAATTATTATATCCTTATATTCAAAGTAAAAATAATACTGAATAGAAAAACATGTTTTTTATACTGAAATTAAACTAGTTTACTTTTAAATTACCTAACTTGATAAATTACATGAAGCTGAACTCTTCTCATTTTGTATTTGGTGGCGGTGGTGAGCAGTATTCAGGGAACTGAATCTGCTGATGACTTAGTATGTGTCTAATCTGCTGGTCGGGTGATCCCCTGTTCTCATTGCCATAGAACCAAAGACAAAGATGGAGATCCGTAGTAAAGGTGCTCATATGGTATAAATTTCTATCACCCAGCATGTATCAAGCACCAAGCAGGCAGTCAGTAAATACAGGATTAATGGAAGAAAAGGAGAGAAGGAAGAAATTCTTTCATCCTGTGAGCATGGACTTGATTGGAAATTGTCAAAATGCCCTTGGGAGCCAAGATTAATGAATAAAGGTGGTGATCAGACTGGTACAATTTTTTTTGCTTAAAATGTGAGTGATGATTTTATGCGGATGGGATGGGATTCGACTTTGAAGATAATTCCAAAAGAGTAATTCCACAGTTACATTTTGGAAAAAGAATGTTGCTGCTCTGAGTGGTTACTTTGGAAAATAAGAATGTCCTTGTACACTTAGAATTCAGTTATATTACCTTAAAAGTTCAGCAGCATAAGGTATAGTTAGATTTACTTTAAGAGCTGTTAATGGGGAAAAATTGAGTTGCGTCGTATGGCAAATGCTTTCACAAAAACTGTTGTACATTTCATAAAAAGTCTTGATATGCATTTACTTAAAGGTGTTTGTGCCTTTATGGTAGAATTTCAGGTTATTTGAGAAAATACGTATTTTAGGTATTCTTAAAAATGGGTTAAGTGAGGTTTTATTAGTTAGGCCAGATTTTGAGGTTCCAAGTTTATCTTGAGAGTTTAAGTAGGTTTGTTCCAGAGCAGAATAGTATAATAGAATAAATAGGACATGAGGGATATTAGTCATCATGAAAGAATTAGCCTGATTCCCAAATTTATGAAGTTTTAAAGGAATTGGTGTTTTTATTAGTGTTGAAAATGAGCGCTTTTGTAATTTCAGAGGACTTTTTAAGATTGGTGTGGTCAGAACTTCACGTAAGTTTTGGAAATTTAGGAAAGAATGACAAAACCCACCCAAGATGAATTGCAAGAGCTTTTTCTTAGAGAACTTATTAGAATGATAACGTAGGATGTTTACTTTTACTAGCAAAAGTGAATTTTGTAATTATTTTAATGACCTCTAATGGGAAGAGACCAGAGATGCAGCTGAATATCCTAAAATTCACAGAATATCCCTTTACAAAAAATAATTATTTAGCCCCAAATTCAATAGTCCAAAATCACATAAAGACACGATAAGAGAAGAAACTACAGACTAATGTGAATATGGACATAAGAATCCTCAAAAAATACAAGCAAATGGAGTCCAACAATATAAAGGATTATACATCATGATTTGGGGATTTATTCTAGGACCATAGGTTTGTTTTAATGAATTTTAAGTATTTTAATGTAATATACTGTATAATAAGAGATTAAAAACTACAGGAGCATCCTCAGATGCTAATATCATACTTAATGGGGGAAAGAATGAATGCTTCTCCTCTAAGAACAGGAACAAGAAGCAGCAGCATTTTCCTACTTCTGTTGCATATTGTCCTAGAAAGTCTAGTCAGGGTAATTAGGCAAGAAAATGAAGTGAAAGGCATCCATATTGTAAAGGAAGAAGTAAAATTTTGCTATTGCAGTTAACATGAAATTATGTGTAGAAAATCCTAAAGAATCCAGGAAAAAATGATTAAAGCATATAAAATGAGTTTATGAGGTTGTAGGATATGAGATCAATATACCAAAATGAAAATTGACTGTGTATCTATAACCTTGCAATGAAGAATCCAAAAATGAAAATAAGAAAATAATTTCATTTACAGTAGCATCAAAAAGAATAAAATACTTAATGCATTTAATAAAAGAAATACAAAACCTGTATTCTGAAAGCTGTAGAACACTGTTGAAAGAAAATAAAAGAAGACCCGAATAAGTAGAAAGGCATCCTAGGTTTGTGGATCAGCAGACTTGATTTGACTTAGATGGCAGTATTCCCCAAATTGATCTACAGATTCAGTGTAATTGTACCAAAACCCTAGCTAGTTTTTTTTGCAGAAACCGACAAACTGATCCTAAAATTTTATGAAAATTCAAGGGCCAAAGAATATAACAACTTTGAAAAAGAATAACAAAATCTCTTAGAAGATTCACATTTCTGTTTGAAAACTTGTTGCAAGGCAACAGTAGCCAAGATAGTGTGGCACTGGCATAAGGACAGACATACAGATCAGTGAAATACAGTTGAGAGACCAGAAATAAACTATACATGTATTGTCAATTGATTTCCAACAAGGGTGTTAAAGCATTCAGTGGAAGAAAGAATAGTTTTTTGTTTTTCCCCAATAAAAGGCCCTGTGTGAACCCTGGTTATTGTTTGACCTAGTGTTTTCTTATGGTTCTTTCCCTGACCTCAAGGGTAACTGGTTATCTATGCAAAAGAGTGAGTTTTGTATTACCTTCCCTCATGCCATAATAAAAAATAACTCAAAGTGGACCAAAGACCTATCTGTAAGAGCTGAAACTATTAAGCTCTTAGAAGAAAACAGAGGTGTAAAAATTTTCATGACCTTGGATTAGGCAATAGTTTCTTAGCTGTGATGCCAAAAGCATAAGTGGCAAAAGAAAAAATAGAAAATATTGGACTTCACAATAAGAAACTTGCTCTTCAAAGCCTACTGTCAAGAGAATGAAAGAACCCACTGAATGGGAGAAAAACTTTTTACGGAGACCTATGTCCACTCTTATAGTTATTCATATATTAAGACAGTATTAAAAAAAGACAGATAACCCAATTAAAAATGGGCAAAGAATCTGAATAGGCATTTCTCCAAAGAACATGTACAAATGACCACTAAGCACATGAAAAAATGCTTAGCATCATTAGGCATCAGATAAATTCAAATCAAAGCCACAGTGAGATACTACTTCATATCCACTAGAATAGTGATAATAATAATTTAAAAAACCAGACAGGTGTTGGTCTGAATGTGGGCAAATTAGAACCCTCATATGTGGGAAGGTAAAATGGTTATAACCATCTTGGAAAACACTGTGGTAGTTCCTCACAGTGTTTAACTTGGACTTACCGTATAATGCAGCTATTCTACTCCTAGATATGTACTCAATACAGATGAAAACATATGTCCACACAAAAATCTGTATGTGACTGTTCATAGCAGTATCATTCACAGTAGCCAAAAAGTGGAAACAATCCACATGTTCATCCATTCATGAATAGATCTATAAAATACAGAATATGCATAAAATGGAATATAATTCAACCATAAAAAGGAATAAAATATTGGTCCATGCTACAACATGGATGAACCTTGAAAATGATTAAGTAAGTTAAAGAAGGCATCACCAAAGACCACACACATAACTGTATGATTCCACTTAATGAAATATCCACAGTAGGCAAATCCGTGAGAAAGAGAAAGCCAATCAATTGTTTCTAAGAGCAGTTTCGGCTGGAGGGAAGTGGAGAGTGACTTTGAATGGGTATAGAGGTTTGGGGGTGGGTAATGCAAATACCTCAAATTACATAATGAGGATGATTGCACAGTCTTGTTAATATACTAAAAACCATTGAATTGTATACTCCAAATAAATGGTGTGGTATGCAAATTATATCTTAATGTAGTAGATATACATATATACACATACATATTTAAATGTTGTTAGTATCAAGATTGGGAAATCCTTGTCTCTATTTTACTCCCGCTTCTAAAGCAATATGCTTCTGAGGCTTCTACCCAGTGCCTCATGTATTTTGAGGCATTTCTGGTCTAGTTGGTCAGAGGGCCAACTATTTTAAAAGCCCTGTACAAACCCTTGGATAAATCCTAATGGATTGACCTAGTGTTTTCTCGGGTTCTTTCCCTGACCTGTGGAGGTTCCCCACACCTTTAAGGATCAATACCTACCTGGCCAAAGCCTTGAGGGGATCCTTCCACAGATTTTTGGAGCTCTCTCTTGTGTGCAGCTCTGTCATGTCTGGCTTTCTCTCACAAATTCTAGTTTCCTTGGTCTCTCCAAAGAATCAGTCATAAATTACCTCACTTGTTTTTCTTCTCTCAGGGATCACAGTTCTGTGCTATCTGATGTCTAATACCTGCCAACAGTTTTTTAAAAAATATAAATTTGTCTAGTTTTCTAATTGTTTATGGTTAAAGGACAATTCTCATGCATTTAATCTTTTATGAATGAAAGCAAAAGTCAGGTACCATAATTGATCATCACATATAAACCACAGAAGATGTGTGAGCTTACAGCAGCTAACCAGAACAATGCCTGTGTTCTAAAGCTTCCAGAAGCTTTAGATTTCACTTAATTAATTTCACTTAAAATTAAAAACAGAAAAAGAACCAAATTCAAATCTTATACAAATTATTACAAGAAAAAACACAATAAGAAGTCAGATAACGTCCTTACAGGAAAGGAATGTTTGCCGGAAAGATGCCCACAGATGAAATGAAAACTATAACCTACTACTTCAAAATGAGCTCAGAGACATTAAGAAAATGATACCTGGGGTGAAAGAACAAATGAGAATGAGAAATAGGAAAGCTTTGAAATGAGATGATTGGATTGAAGAATGAACTGTGTATTCAAGAATAAGATCAATTTAGGAGTGAAGAGTAAACTGGAAGGAATACTAAAGTGAATAAACATAGCACATATACTTGAAGAGAACTAGAATTTGAAAAGAGAGTTGTGCAAAAAATAATGATTAACATAGCAGACCTGATGAGACAGCCATCCTTAGAAAGATCTACTTGCAAGCTTGACTCTTAACTGGCATCTGAGAAAGTTTTTAGCATTTCCTGATAAGAATGGCTCACTCTCCCCAAACTTCACAAAAAACATGGTTTATGCTAACTACTTGCTTGTTTCTGGGAGCTGGAATTTTCGCACATGTAGAGGAGAAGATGCCCGTGTGACTAGTTTCCAGTGTAAACCCTAGGTGCTGAGTCTCTAATGTTCTTCTCTGGTGGACATTCCACACGTGTTATTACAACTCACAGCCTGGGAACTTGAGCACACCCTGTGTGACTCCACCAGGAGAGGACTCTTGGAAGCTTGGAAGTCCTCCAGGCTTTGCCTTCTGTATCTTTTTCCTTTTCTGCTTTTCCTTTGTATTCTTTCACTGTAATATATCATAGCTGTGAGTACAGCTATACTCAGAGTCCTGTGTATCCTTCTGGAGAATCACTGGAGACTCATTATATATCTTTCTTATTATTTTCCTCTCTAATATGCTTCTTGGCAGCTTTTAGGAATGTAAAGATGGTCATTTTGTTGCGTTACAAATCAATTAGAAGTGAATCTACAATAAAACAAGTTTTGTAGTAGGTAATTTGTAATTCATAAGTTAATTTAACCCTGAAAAGATTCGACAAATGGTGAATGTCTGAATTCTGAAAACTGTACATAGAGAACTATTTTCCACTATAGATTTCATATGTAACATGGTAGTCCTTTTCAATTTTCAAATTATTTTTAAATAGTGTCTTTGTAACGGGTTGGTCTTTTGGGTAAGATATGTACATTTAATTGCCTGTGTCTAAATTGGAAAGATTGGTTTTCATTAAAAAAAAATAGGGTAGGAATGATATAGAATCTTGAATTTTACTGGCAAGTTTTCAGCAATGACATTTTCCTCCCATTACAAAACTTGAGGGGGGAAAAAGGCATCATTTGTACTTTTCTTGTCTGAAATATTAATGAGGTATTTTCCCACGTTACTTGTAGGATTTTCATCCAGGTTCACACAGCATGAATTCTAACCAGGCATTGTTTATGAGGTTCATTTCAAAGCATATAAAATTTGGCTTTTTCCAGAAGGATAAATAATTTAGAATTGCTTGAGTATTTCAGATCACTGAACACATACTGTTGAATTCCTAAGGATGCTGGCAGATACAACTCTGAGTTCCAAAAAACACATAATTCCTAATGGAAATTAGGCACTGACAGAAGGAAATTTCTTGTGTATTTGGGAAGAAGAGTCAAACTCCAGAATACATTATCAACCAAACATAGGGGAAACCCAAAAGCATATTTAGTTCTTGGGGCACCTGGGTGACTCTGTCAGTTAAGCATCTACCTTTGACTCGGGTCATGAACTCAGGGTTCTGGGATCAAGCCCTGAATTGGGCCCCCTGCTCAGTGGAGAGACAGCTTCTTCCTCTCCCTCTGCTGCTCCCCTCTGCTTGTGCTCTCTTGTTTTCTGTGTCAAATTAATAAGTAATATCTTTTATTAAAAAAAAGCATGGTTAGTTCTTATGTTGCTTGATAATTATTGTTCCGTAGGAATCATTCCAATTTAATATTGCCCGGTGGTTGATCTCTTTTATTAAAATCAATGCAGATGTCAGTTTTCAATAAACTCTTTGCTTCTCACTGTGTCTACTTTGAGACCTAGGGGACTTGTTCAGTAAGGGAAGAAACTAAAACAAAAAAATTACATGCACAACTTACTAATGCTGCTAATTAATAAAGGAACCTGTACTTTTTTCTCTAAAGGTCTAGTTTTGTGAGCTAACTTAAGACCACTTGGTTGTTCAGTTTATTGGGTTCTTTTTGGTATTGTGGATATCCAGGAATTGTATCCAGTAAAAATAAAGGTGAGGGCTCTAAGATTCCTCCCCCAGTGGTCTTTACTAGGTTGTGTGTTAGTCCAAACCAAATTCTGCCACACATATACTTCTTAGCAAACAGACACAAAAGCAGTCCTGTTAACTCTTCTGTAAGCTCCATGAAATCCTGAATCTTTCTTTTTTAGTGTTCTGACAGCACCTTGCTTCTGAGGTTCATTTGAGGCATAGTAGAAGCACTTTTAGTTGGAGTTAGGTGACAAAACTCTGAACTAATTGGTGGATCAAGGATGCTTTCAGAAACCTAGACCTAAAACCCCATTCTTCAGTGCATGGACTGTTGGGTTTACTAGTTCTTGTGAGGGTGAAGCCAACTGAACAGTATTTCTGGATAGTCCACAGATCTTAAATGCCACTTATTTATGTTACAGCTCTGCTGTTCATGGGAGATGAAGACAGCTAACTGAGATGTTTTTAGAAAAGGCTGTGGATTATGGGTTCTTGATTAGTCTTTCTCTCATTACAAATGAGCATCCCTGTACAGTCTGTAGTTGATGAGCGTACTCATGTGTTAATCACTGCTTGGGTGTAGATTCAGCCTAACTGTCAGGAACAGGGGAGGACTTCTCTGCCTCACTGCTTGGGAACTGGCTGGATATCTGCTCGAGTCCAGGCTCTCAACTTCCATTTTGGATCTTTGACCATAAAGGTCACTTGTCAGCTACACAGCAAATCACTGCCTAATTGTTTCTTCCTGAAAATAACGTTTTACATTTTATTCTCGTCCCTGGGTGTTTTATGGAGATCTCTGGGTTTTAGGACTCAAAGGAAACCAGCCAACCAACCCGAACTGGCTTCCCTGTAGGAAGATGGCAGACATTTGTTGAGCGTGCATGTGCTGCTGGGCTCAGCAAGTGTTGCAAAATGCATGACATAAATAACTCTTGCCTTCAAGGGACTTAGATCTGTTAATGAGGATAGCAGAAGAACATGAAATTGCTCTAATCCGAAGCAAATTAAGTTAACTGCCCTAAGAAGGAGTGAAAGAGGTAGATACACACACCTGCTGTCAGTCAGTGTTAGAGTTGCCTCCCTCTAAAAATCATTAACAAGTTATCAATGGAAACTACATCAAATCTATCAGAGAAATCATGCTGCTAAAGGACAGTTCTTACTTGGCAGTATTCCTAATATGCAGCAAGGTATTTTTTTTCCAGGGTTCTGGAGCTTCAGTTGGGGGAGTCATCTAGAAATGAAGGCATCTCTCAGTGAGTGCTGGCTCTGATTTTAGGCTCTGGACTCCTGGATGAAGCTGTGTTTCCATAGCTGGCTTGGGAACGTGGATTATATATATTTAGATCCTATCACAGCCGTGTGAGAAGTACAGTAGTTTATAATGCAAACATTCATGCTTTTCCTCCAAATAGTTTAGTGACTTGCCGTTATTTTTCTTGCTTTAAAAATAAGCTATAAAATCTGTAAGTACTGTTGATAGAAACATAAAGGAAATTGGATTACTGTATTAGTAATGCATTGATTAATGTACTTCCTAACATGAAAGATTGCTAAGGACAGAATTGGAATTGTGTGTACACTTATTAATCATCACAACTCAATACTCAAGTCTGAAATTTACTGAACTTTAATCTCATTTGGGATAGTTTTAGGGACAGAGAGAGAGACAGTTCTTTGAGCTTAAGAAAATATTTTTGCTACTTTTTTAGTTTTATACTCCACTAAAACATTAGCTCCAATAATGTGTATTGTTAATTATAGAGTAAATACCATTTGTTGTACATATCAGAATGTTGATTAAAAGCTGTTAGAGGGTTTATCAAGATGATCTCATGCTAAAGAATAAGGAGGATGTTTTAAAATATCTTGACATATTTTTCTAGCTAATTGCATAGCTTTTCCAGAAGATACCACCACATGCTATGCTGATAATAAAAGACTGTGTTTGGTTCTATTTCTGGTAATGCAAAAAAGAGATGTTGGTACCATTTACTTCCTTGTGCTTGTTTATGGTGTGAGACAACTATCTTTTTGCATCAGTCTGTTTAATGGCACCAGCATCAATGGAAGACAGTATCCCAATGAATACTTGTTTTGCTCCTTTTGGTTTGATTTTCCATCAGATAACTCATTTTTGTCATAATGGTATTGGAATATTTAGTTTTAGTTTTTAACATTTCTTTATGTACTTATATCATGGCTAAATTGGTTTTAAAAGTTTCTTTATGCACTTATGGCTCACATTTCATTCTTTTACAGGAATTTTAAACAGTTATCGGGTGAAATGGAATTTATGACAATTAATGGAACAACATTAAGGAACCTTGAAATCCTACAGAATCAGGTCAGGTAAACATAAAGGCTAATTGATTCAGAATGTTTGTGAAAAAAAATTTGAAATAAGGTGGCGGTCTGTTCTTAAGAGTGAAGGTGAGAACAGGAATATTGTCTTTAGCTGATGACTCTGCCCATTATCTGTTTATTAATTGATAATTGCAGAACCCATTTTTTTGAGAATCAAGTATATGAAATACTTCCCTGGGGGTTACTTTGGAAACTCTAGAGCTGTCCTTCTTAATTTTTGAAGTGACATTCCCATCCTGATAATTTCTGTAACAAATATTTGTTTGGAAAGGCATCATATTTCAAAATTAATATAAAGTGGATTTTTTGTCTGTTTCATTATTTTCTTTTTAATATTTTATTTATGTATTTGACAGAGATCACAAGGAGGCATAGAGGCAGGCAGAGAGAGAAGGGGGACGGGGAAGCAGGCTCCCTGCTGAGCAGAGAGCCCCATGTGGGGCTCCATCCCAGGACCCTGGCATCATGACCTGAGCCAAAGGCAGAGGCTTTAACCCACTGAGCCACCTAGGCACTCCTTGTTATATTTTTTCTGCATAACTTTAACTTTTCACTGAAATGTCTTTAGTCTTATCCAACATATAAAACAAGTTACTGTGATACTCCATTAGATTTTAAGATGCATAAATTTCATTTCACAAACTTTGATTATTTATTTGCCCTTTATTGATGAATTAAGAAGATAATGGAGACATTAAGTTGATTGCTTTCATTTATTAAATTATCACTTAGAGATAAGATTTTATATAATGTTCATAACACAAAGCCATAGAAATAAAAAGCAGTTCCAAATCATTTGAGTAAGTAGTTGAAAAGCTGAACTGTCTGAGTTAAATGATTTAAGGCTCTTCAGAAATATTTATTACTGTTGTAAATTAAAGTGAATGCTGAATTTATTTTCCTAACTCCTAGATTTGTATATTACTAACTGCTTTCTCTCATTTAGTTTCTCCCTCTCCCAGGCTATCCTTGTATACTAGAGTCAACTCTACTTTAATTCCATAACATTTTGATCTTGTTGTTACATTATCAGGAAATTGAGAATTTTTCCCACAGATCTTTCTCATCAACTCCATATACATTGCCCAATAGCAAAGGAATAGTAGAATGAAAAGGACATTTCTTGGATGAAGAAGAGCTAGTAGTCAGACCCAGAAGACACAGGCCCTGGCATTCCAAGCTAGCTTAATTCTGCCACTTCTTCCCTGTTCAAATCCTATTGCTGTGGAGTCAGTTCTGAAAATAAATTCCCAAGGCAAACGTACCCTTAAAAGCTCTTTCATTGTCAGGACTTGGGCCATTATAGAAACAGAAGCTAAGAATTCACATCTTTGGCTTGTCTTTGCACTTGAACTGAACTGGCCTCTGTTACCATGGAGCAGTGGAAAGGGGTAATGAGGGGGTACTGGGTATCAGGGAGAGCAATGAAGTAACTGTTTCCCTCCCACCCCTCCCTCTCTTGTCTGAGCCTGGTTCTTCAGTGATGCAGGAACTAATTGGAAAATTATTTCCACCCACTGCCCTCTTCTTTGGACCCTTTGCTGTGCGTAGGCTAGTGGGGCTCTTGACTCTGAAGGCATGGTGCTGTTGTTGATATGGACCGCCCTTGTCAGTCAGCTCATCCTCAGGGGAGCCTTCTGTGACCTGTGGCTTCTGTGTGTGCTCTGCTTTAAACTGCTAAGGCCTGGCAGCTTTTGTCTTGCCTTAGTTAATTTCTGCCAAGTGGCATCTTGTGTTAATTTTGTGTCGTTTCTCCCACACTTGGATATAAGTACCCTAAGGGAGGGACCATGTCTGAATATACCTTTGCATCTGAGTATATTGGAATATTCTGGAAGTACCTGCTTGATGACTTGAAGGAAAACAAAAAAGTTAAAAAAAAAAAAACTTAGGTGAAAGCAATTTTATGTTCCAAATAAGATTTAAACCTGTTAATTGACTTTTTGTCATACAGTGAAACCCTGGTTAAAATTACCTATCATCTCTAGTTAAATTTTTTTTAGTCATTGGGGCACCTGGGTGGCTCAGTGGGTTAAGCCGCTGCCTTCGGCTCAGGTCATGATCTCAGGGTCCTGGGATCGAGTCCCGCATCGGGCTCTCTGCTCAGCAGGGAGCCTGCTTCCCTCTCGCTCTCTCTGCCTGCCTCTCTGTCTACTGTGATCTCTCTCTGTCAAATAAATAAATAAAATCTTAAAAAAAAAAAAAATTTTTTTTAGTCATTCAACTTGGAAGTAGCAGAGCATAGATCGATAATTTTTTACTGAGGATTTAATAAAGCAGACTAAAATAAAATCTTTCCAGGGTGAATTCCTATAGTGCAGTTCAGTTTTAGTTCCATCTCTGGTACCTTTTACTTGTTCAGTGTTTTCATGGGAGCATCAGTCCTTAGAACTCAGAGGCCGGGGAGGATACTGAATTGCCAAAGGAAATTAAATTATCTTCACTGTATTTCCCAAGGCAGAAAAGTCTGTATTTTTAAAATGCTTAGGACAAACATATATTTTAAAAGATTTCTGAATATTCTTTGTTAGCCAAAAGCACACATAGAACTGTCCCTTTTCTGTGCAAATATCAATACTTTATATCATGTATGTGTGTTCATGTGTATATGCGTTCATCAAACATTAAATGAACACCTTTTATGAGCCATATTTTAATGATAGGCATCTGTAACATTTAAAATTGGGATACGTGGACTAATTAAGGCACGTGAGCAACTAGCAGTTTTGGTACAAATGCAATGTCCAGTTAATAAAACTTTTCTTCTGGTTTTTCTTAGACTGACATGAAAACCAAAGGAAGTTTACTTTGGGTCTTAGACCATACTAAAACTTCATTTGGGAGACGGAAGTTAAAGAAATGGGTTACCCAGCCACTCCTTAAACTAAGGTAAAGGGAATTGTTTTTTTGTGTGTTTAATCTGAAATTATATAAAGTGGTGAAATTAAATATGTTAGCCTCCTTAAAATCAAAGTTACCATAGTTAAGAGAACAGAATTTTAGGGGCACCTGGCTGGCTGATTCAGAGGAGTGGGGACTCTTGATCTCGGGGTCATGAGTTCGAGCTCCATGTTGGGTGTAGAGATTACTAAAAAATAAGTAAAGAAAAAAAACGGAATTTTAAATTGGAGATTTTATTTCGTATCTGGCAATACACTGTCTATTATTGTGAGTTCGTTTCCTTTTTCCCCAGGAGTGAGTCGGCTTGCAGATGGGAAGACATGGGGTGTGTCCAGGGAAAGTGAGTTATTTTGAGTCAATTTGGGTCATCCGCAGCATAAGAGAGTAGGGAGGAGGGGGTTCAAGAGTTGGGCCACTTCCTTTCCTGGAGGGCTTTGAAGGCTAGCCTGAGTTGGTAGCCAGGCAAAGTTGATCCAAGGAGTCTGAGCATGGGAGTGCTGGGATCAGAGCTGGGCGTGTATGTGGGATGGAACAGAGTGGTGAGGGGAGTAAGGCAGCAAGTTCATGAAGAGGTTCTAGGGACCTGAGCTAAAGCCGGAACAGTACGGATCTGAAGGGGAGGGGTCAGGTATGAGACATTTGGGAAGATAGATGAGTAAACGAGGAGCTCCGAGTTTTGCTGAATCTAGTGCCTCAAATGCAGCTTCTTCCGAGCTTGTCTGCCCCTTGCAGTCCTTGGGACTGATGTAGACCCAAGGGTGCTTCACAGACACTGCTGCCTGTGTCTAAACCCTTAGCGAGTGTGATTTAATCGGTCTCCAGTGTGGCCTGGGAATTGGAGTTTTTCAGTGCTCCCCAGATGTTTCTGATACACAGATAAATTTGGAGACTCTGACCTGTCCCTTAGTAGAAGCCCCATGAATGTTTACTGAATGAATGAAGGCTGTTATTGTGTTCTTACTCTTGTACCACTCTTTAATACTCAAAAGTGGCTTCTGTGGTAGGTCCTTGAGATGAGTAAACAGATTCAGAGCTTCAGTCACTTGCTTAATGCTTCACAGCTGGTGGAGTCCAGGTTTAAAAACAGCCTTGACTCCAGAGCCAAGCAGGCACTTAGCCATTCTGAACCACTCCTAAAGAGCTAGACCAGAGAGCGTGGTGTGCTGTTAGAACTGCTGTATGTCCGCTCTGTCAGCTGAGTGAGTCAGCCCACTAAGTCCTTGTGTCCTGTGTCCCGTCCCGTGTGCCTGCCTCCCCATGCCATGTTCTTACCTTTGAAATGGTAAACTGCCTCTTCACAGGGTTGCCCTCAGGGGTAAGATGAGACAGGAACCCTAACTACCACTTTTGAGCTTTTTATTACATGGCAAGCACTATACTGGGGGCCTTGTGTACATTGTAGCTTTTAAACTACACAAGAACCTCCCTCTTGGCTGCATATTACACTGAGCCAAGTGAATAGTCGTCTTCAGCAAAGGACAGCACATGTTGTTGGTGCTAGTAAGAAGCTTAAGACACTGTTGTGATGATGATCATTACCAAACACTGCAGGATTTTAGCGGGTCACTCCACTTTTTCTTCTTGATGGTTAAGACCCTCAGACAGGGGAAACTGACTGGGTAAAGAAGACATTCCGGAAATGAAAGTACATTTGACCTTTGAACAACCCAGGTCTGAACTGTGCAAGTCCACTTGTATGCGGATTTTTTCTGATACAGTATAGTATCCTAAATGTATTTCCTTGTGATTTGCATAACCTTTTCTTTCCTGTAGCTTACTTTGTTATATGTTATGTATGTATATAATACATACATAAAACACCTGTTCATTGGCTATGTTATCAGGCTTCTGATCAGTAGTAGGCTATTAGTAATTAAGTTTTGGGGGAGTTAAAAGTTATACTCAGATTTTTGACTGGTCTGGGGAATGGCACCCCTAATCCTCATGTTGTTCAAGGGTCAACTGTGTCTCCTTGGTTCAGTACTGAAATGAGGTAAGAATGCCTTGGGGAGCAAAAACAGACAAGATGGCTTTCTGCAGAAAGTGTGGAAAGACGTCTACCTAAGCAACCATAGCACCTCTTTTTTTTTTTTTTTTTAAGATTTTATTTATTTATTTGGCAGACAGAGATCACAAGGAGGCAGAGAGGCAGGCAGAGAGAGGAGGAAGCAGGCTCCCTGCTGAGCAGAGAGCCCGATGTGGGGCTCGATCCCAGGACCCCGGGATCATGACCTGATCTGAAGGCAGAGGCTTTAACCCACTGAGCCACCCAGGCGCCCCACCTATAGCGCCTCTTATATTCTTATTTGCTTGGTTAAAATATTCAGCAGAAACAGAGTCAGTAGCAGACTTTTTCATGTAAATTAAAATTTTTATTTCTACTGTTAAATTTGTTTTCTATAACTAGGATTAATTTGAGATAGATTCAGTAGACCATATTGTATGCTTTGTAGGAGCTGAATCATGTAACTCTTGGGATCATACTTTCCCAGGAAGGCTGAAAGAAAATATGCCATGTATAATTTACATATAGTGTTATATTAGTTTCACATGTATAATGTCATGATTCAGCAATTCTATACATTGCTCAGTGCCCATCAAGATAAGGGTACTCTTTATCCCCCTTACAAACTATTTTACCTGTCTTCCCACCCACCTCCCCTCTGGCAACTACCAGTTTGCTGTCTGTATTTAAGAATTTTTTTTTTTTATAAATAGGTCATGTGTTGTGACCTATGCTTTTTATCAGTTCTCCAAGTTTAGGCAAGATTTTTCACTGTAGTTCTCTGTCTTCCTCTTATAAATGAATGTCACATTGGCAAGTCATTCGTCCTAAGACCTTTTAAAATTAAATTATATTGAATTCATTTGTTGAGGTTCTATCTTTGAATTCCTTCTGCTGCTTTGAGTTGATATGATCTTGTCAATTTTATATATATAAACACCATACATAGTTTTTTGATTTTGTCTAAAAGCCTTATAATACAAATTCTCTTTGTTAATACTGGAAGAAATGGGAAAAAGGAAACTTTGGGTAGTATGGGATGAGTCTCTAAAATATTGTTTCAGGCAAAATATTAATTTCCAAGGAATATTTGTTCATCTTGGAAGAAGGATTCAAGAGTTGGTAGTCAACTCTGTGTTTTACGATAGTAAACAAAAATAAATTGTGGCTTTACTTTGTGGGTACCTCTTCTGCCTGCACCTTAAATATGGACGTTCCCCCCCAGGGCTCTCTCCTGGGACCTCTTTTCACTTTCTGCGCTACTTAGGATCGCACCTGGGGTCATGGTTTCTGTAGATCCTGTGCTGATGACTTGGTCACATTATCTGCAGCAGCTCTATGTTCACATCTGCTGGGACATCTCTACCTCAGAAAGAAAATACTCCCATTTGAATGCTGAATGAAACAGATTGGAAACAAAGCATGTCCTTTAATGAGACAGTGACTTCTTGGAAATGAAGATGAGTGTGTGTATGTGTGTGTGTGTGTGTGTGTGCGCGCCCGTCCATCCCCCACATGTGCATGTATATGTGTACACACATACAGAGCAGGGTATCTTTAACCACAAGGCAGTATCTGAGAAGTCAGTCCCTTCCCTTCTAGTGGATGGATTATTTGGTTCAATAGTGAAACACTGGATTTCTGGCAAGAGTTAGTATTATATGATCTTGCCTTTTCGTAAAATCACTTTTTATGAAAGGCAGTCAGATAAAAGCCTTTTTCATGAAAGGTTTTTTTTGTTTATTGAGGGAACTCAGTATCTCTAAGCCTCTGGTCTTACCCTTCTCTGTTTCTGTCTGCACTACCAGTTGATTACTTTAAAGAAAATGTCTATCTGATTATCTTGTTCCCTACAATATGCAGCTCACAACACACTGAGGTGTCATTTATTTCTGGACCTTTGTACGATCTGTTTCTTTTGTCTAAAGTGGAAACTTGTACTCCTCTCTGTTTCCATTCTTGTGTGCTGCCTGCTTCACAGTTTTCTTGGCTATCTGCTCATCCTCTGCGTATCCTTTTAATGTGGGTGTTTCAGAGACCTAAACCTTAGGAACCGAGCTTTCTTCCTTCCCTAAACTTCCCCTCATTGCCTCTCCTCTTCTCACTGTCTCCTGCCCCTACCCTATGAACATACCGGTTCCGTGACTGTAAATACCAAATGTCAGTGACTCCCAGATTTGTATCTCTAGTCTTTACTCTCTCCTGTTCCCCAGGCTTATCAGCTTAGGTTCATAAACACATAGGTGTGTCACAGACATCTCAAACTTCCTGTTTCTCCTTCTGGTTTTCTCATTCCAGGAACCAGCACTTCACCGAACAAGTTGCTTAGACCAGAAACCTGGAAGTTATCCTGGACATTTCCTATTTGACAGTCATGTCCAATCTAATACTAAGTGCTGTTGCCTTTAGCTCTAGGATATATCCAGAGTCTGTGCATGTCTTGCCATCTCCACCGCCATCACCCTGGTCTAAACTACATTAGTCCTCACTTGGACAGGTGCAGTATCCTCCTAACTCATTTCATTTTCAAGATAAAGACAGTATCATGCTCTCCCTTCCCTTAAACTCTCCATTAGGCTTGTACTTCACATAAAGTTAAAATTCTCTCTCATGACTCTTCTGTCTGACTCTCCCCTGCATTCATGCATTCATCGTCTTCTGGTCACTCTGGCCTTTCTTTGGTTCCCGAGCAACCCAGAGCTTTTTCTCATCTTGTGTTCTTTGCATTTGGTGGCTCTCTACCTAGAGTGTTCTTTATCTCTTCAGTCTTCACGTGCTGACTCCTCTTTTCAGTCTCACCTTTAAAGTGTCATTCTTCAGAGAGATTTTCTCTGATTGCCTAATCTTAGTTAGGTTCCTTGTATCATTCTTCATTAGCATATAGGACTTATCTTTTTGTTTTGTTTTGGTTTGGTTTTGTTTTTGTTTATTTGATATTTATCTCCCACTAAATTATGTTTCATTTATAGCAAGCATTCAATAAATATTTATTTTTTAAAAGATTTTATTTATTTATTTGATAGAGAGAGAAGGAACACAAGCAGGGGGAGTGGGAGAGGGAGAAACAGGCTTCCTGGTGATCAGGGAGCCTGATGTGGGGCTCGATCCCAGGATCCCGGGATCATGACCTGAGCCGAAGGCAGACGCTTAATGACTGAGCCACCCAGGCGCCCCTCAATAAATATTTATTGAATGGATTATTAAAATAATGAGTCATTCAGGACCTAACTCAGCTGTCTCCTTTGAGAAGTTGTTCTTTTTCTCCTTTTTTCCTCATAGAAAATTAACTCACCTCAATTTTGTTGAGCCCCTTATCCTTCCATCACTAACCCACACAGAATGAATTGGGGGCTTCTAGTGCTTTGAATATAATTGATGATCAAGAAATTATGAGTAAATGAATCCATTTGAAAATCTTAGGATTCTAAGTGGGCTTTGAAAATAAAGGCACTCCTCTGTCAGAGAAGTTTATTTTTCTAAGAAAAACTCCTTGACTTTAAAAGCACCTTGGAAGCACCTTTTCTTCATATGATTCCGTGTTTTAGTGGAACAATTGCTTGGTCAGGAATGAAAACATTAACACTTAACAGTGGCAGAAATTGTTTGGCTGTGTCTTGCATTCTCATCAACTCTTAGTGGAATTAGTAGTAAATAGAAGTTCCTTGGCATAAGTTACATGACTTAGTTAACTGAAGCCTGGTTGAGTGATGGGATGGGGCCATCTTGCCACCTTAGCCATAGTTGGTTTTAAGTATCGTGTAGAAGTTTATTTATTGTTTATTGAGGTAAGAATGCCTTAGGGCATTCTCACAACTCTGAACACATCTGAACTGGCATGTTTTTGCTTAGAAATATTTGAAATTAGAAATTAGAAATTGAATTCAATTAGAAATTAAAATTAGAAAAATTAGAAATACACTGTGATTTTCCTATGACTCTTTAAGGCCATGCCTATATAATTTAAATTCCATAATGGGTGGATTAGATAGTGTATTAGTTTGCTGGGAGTAAAAAAGGTATCACAAAGTGGATAGCTTAAACAACACACATTTGTCTCATAGCTCTTTCTGAGTTCTCAGAAGGGGAAGCTGTTCTGTGTCTTGCTCCTAGCTTTTGGTGGTTTGCTGGCAGTCTTTGGTATCACTTGGCTGCTAGATGCTTCTCTTTTCTGTCTGCTTTCACATTCACATGATGTTCTTCCTGTTAACATGATAGTCTTTCAGTAAGGTTGTAATCGTATTGGATTGGGGGCCTCCCATATTCCAGTATGACCTTGTCTTAACTAATTACATCTACAATTACCCTGATTCCAACTAAGGTCAAATTCTGAGACACAGGGGTTTAGGACTTCACCATGTATTTTTTGTTCATACAATTCAACCCATAACAGGTATGGCTCAATAATTTCATCTTTCCTCCTTTTTGGTGCAAACAGATTGAATATATTCATCTCTTGGATGGAAACAAGTATTTTGATTATCATTTAAATGTGTTACACATTTATTCAACATCTGAAGTGATGTTGTAAAGAACCCTGAATTTTGTAAGTTGCAAACATTCTGTAATTTTGTGCCTGAAGTACAGTACTCTGAAAAATCATCCATCGGTCTTATTTTTGAAAAGCACTCTGGTCTGTATCTGTCCAGGTGAAGGTATTTATACAAAATGTTAGGCTCATTTTAGGGATCAGAAAGAGACATTTGTATGTGGAAAAAAAAGGGTAAGGAAAATCTTTAGGTAGAAAGGAGCAGAGGTCCAGATCTAAAGGTCGAGGAGAGAAAAGTAGCCGTGGTGGGAAGGGAGAGGGCTGATGAGGTAAGATGTGTTACTCTCTAAGTGGGCTGTGTGTGGGAGCGGACAGAAAACGGCAGCACAGAAAACTGATATCTGTATTGCATTTTTCGAGTCTGTGATATGTCTGTTGATTCTTCCAACTATCCTCGGAGATAGTTACTACTTCATTTTATAGGTGTGGAATACTGAGACCAGATTATTTATCCAAGATAATCCAGCTAGCACATAGGGCCCATCTAGAAGCATACTTGGGGAGTTATTAGGACTTGACTTCTAGTTTTTGTTGTTTTGTTTTGTTTTGACAGAGAGAGAGAGCGCACAAGTAGGCAGAGCAGCAGGCAGAGGGAGAGGGAGAAGCAGGCTCTCCACTGAGCAGGGAGCCCGATGTGGGACTCGATCCCAGGACCCCGGGGTCATGACCTGAGCCAAAGGCAGCCGCTTAACCATCTGAGCCACCCAAGCACCCCATTGACCTCTAGTTCTGCTTCCCTGATCCAGTGGTGTCACTTTGTACAAGTTGCGAATTTTGCTACACCCTCTATTTCTTTACCTGTAAAGTGGGAGCTCTAATACCTAGTTCACAGGGTTGTTGTGAGGACCAAATAAGACAGTATATAGAAAGAGTTGCTCAGTTCCTAGCATCACTTATGTGGTTCAGGAAAATAGCTGTGGTCTTTATAATTGGTTATAATTTGTCATCAAAAAACTGGAAGCAACCTAGTTATTAATAGGGGAGTAGAAAAATAAATTGTTACCTAGTCTTATATTAGGATATGCTAACAGCAGTTAAAATAAAGACAGGGGTCAGATGACTCAGCTGGAGGCTTTCTGTGTTGACTGGGTGGAGGCTGGGGGCCATTGTCAGGTGTCCCGCCTCTGTCTGGTCAGGTCTCCTGAGTCTAGTCCGTGCTTGTGTTATATGTTTTGCCTGTAGCTACAGTCAGGATTGTGAGGAGAATTTGCAAGGAACACTGGTGGGTAGGTAGTGTCTTTGTCAGTCCCCTCTCAGAATGATGCATCCGCTAGCAATTGAGCTCTGTCATTTTGTGTGGTTGGGCTTAGATCACAACCTTTCTCATTTATTTAATGCTCTAAGCCTGACTCCGTCCTGGAACCTTCGGAAGCCCAGCCTCATGTTCTGACTGACTCACTCAGAACATGTTAATACTAAAGGTCATGCATTGGTTAGAGAAACTAACTTCTCAACAGCAAAAAAACAAACAAAAAAACCAAACACCACACAATTTTATAGCTCTAACAGTGGAAATGGATTTCTTTTTTATCTTCTTTGCATAAACAGTCCAAGGTCTTGCCATAATGAGGGTGAGCTGGAACTCCTCACAAAGGCATTTAGGAACTCCACAGGCTATTCATTCTTAAACATGTGAATTCTGAGGTCAGCCTGTGCATTGACTTCCAGCCAGAGGAAAGGGACAGAGCATGGAGGACATATTTTTGGCTTACCAGGTCTTGTAGTGGCAAATATCATTTTTGCTTACACGTCCTTGACTAGAACTCATTCTGATGGTCTCACTTAACTGCAGGGGAAATTGACAAATGTTTGTCAAGGAGGAAGAAGACATATGTAATGAATACCTAGCAGTCTATTGCCAGAGATGGGCTATTTTTCCTTTAACTTTGTATTATTGTTTTAACCGTGTTGTACTCTTTTTTTTTTTTAACACAGTTAAATGATGAACTTATTTAAATTTCTGAATAGGTAATACCTTTACATAGTTGCAGAGCTTAAAAATGGAAAAAGAGGGGTGCCTGGGTAGCTCAACTGGTAAGCATCTGGCTTTGGCTTAGGTCATGATCCCAGTGTCCTGGGATTGTGATCCCGGTGTCTGGTGTCCTGGGTTCATGATTCCAGCATCCTAGGACCAAGCCTCGCTTCGGGGCTCCCTGCTGAGTGGGGAATCTGCTTCTCCCTCTCCCTCTGTCCATCCCCCAGCTTGTGTTCTCTCCCTTCCTCTCAAATAAATTTAAAAAAACCTTAAAAAAAAGCAAAAAGATATATATTGAAATGTTTGTCTCTCATCCCTGACCCACATCTGCTTAGTTCCTACTAGATAATCATGATTATGTAAAGTAAAATACACATTTTCTTGTGTATCTTTCCAGAGACTTTCTGTTTTACTTTTTAATTTTTACTTTTTAAGATTTTATCTATTTATTTGGCAGAGAGAGACATCAGCAAGAGGAGGAACACAAGCAAGGGGATTGGGAGAGGGAGAAGCACAATTCCTACTGGGCAGAGAGCCCTATGCAGGCCTCAATCCCAGGACCTGGGATCGTGACCTGAGCCAAAGGCAGCTGCTTAATGACTGAGCCACCCAGGTGCCCCAAAACTTTCAGTGTTAAAAAATAAACAATAAATAGGAATATCTAGTCCTCCATCCTTTTTTACATGGATGGGGCATAATATACACAATACTCTTTGCTTGTTTCCCTTAATAGTATAAGATAGTTACATTAAATTTTGTATTACTATCTCAGTGACAAGGCGTTCCTACTCTCAAGGAGTTTCTGATCTAATTTGGTCCAGGAATAATCTAGTGAGGAGGAAATGCAGATAGGGAAAGCTTTCGTACCTAAGATAAAATTCTTACCTGTTACACGCTGTATAGCTCAGTAGCACAATTAGAGCAAATGAAGAATACTTTTTAAATTCAAATTAGATTTTTAGAAAACTTTAAATAGAATTAAGCATATTAAAGTAGAATTAAGCATGCTAAGGTTATTCTTGGTATTTAAATCACATAAATCATTGAAATTAGCAAAACTGAAAATTGTTGGTGTTAGGAAATAGATCCCTGACTATTGATTACATTTTTGTGTAATTTTCTAAAGCACTAAGTTTATTCTAGTGATAGTTCATTCTCTTGAATAATTAAATGGCTTTTATTTTGGTAAACTCTTATGTTTGGAGTATTAATGGTTTATTTCTAATTCATAACTCTAAATGACAGTAATAAAATGTTATGTATTTCCTCCCTGTACCATTTAATTTATATTAACAGAACTAAATGCCACTTTAAACTCTCCAGAACTTGTTGCCCTGAACTACATCAGGAGGCCCTCTTTATTCTTTGTGGTTTGACATGTGCCGTGAACCTGCCAACACAGTGTTCACCTTTGGTGACTGTGGTTTTCCTCAGCCCAGTGAGACACAGTCCTGCTCACAGATGGGAATGAAGAGTGGTAGGCGGTGCGTAGCTGAAAGCCGAGATCAGTTGGTGTTGCCCCTGCCTCTCCCCGGTGAATGTATGAGCAGAAATTGATGCTGCCAAGAAAAAAGTGACCCCAAGCACCCCTTACCCAAGCGTCTTCCCTGATTTAGTGCCTATGGAGGAGCCAGTGTCTCTTGGCTTAGATCCAGGAGTCTGCTGCTGGCCTCTGCTTCATTCTGTAATAACCAGGCCTCCAGGGAAGTCTAAACTGGTTCGTGTGACCAGCAGGAAAGGGCAGCTTTCCTCTGTGCTGAGGAGAAGAGATACAAGAGAGAGTGAGGAGGGAGAGTTGGAGATCTTTTCCTTCTTGGCTCTTCCAGTTTTGTTTTTCTCTTTGCGCCCTTACCGGTGAGGATTTTCAGAATACATCGCCTCAAAATGCTGTGGGAGGATTTCATTTCCTGTGGCTGTAATGTCATTAAAAATACTTCCCTAGGGGCGCCTGGGTGGCTCAGTGGGTTAAGCCTCTGCCTTCGGCTCAGGTCATGATCTCAGGGTCCTGGGATCGAGCCCCACATCGGGCTCTCTGCTCAGCGGGGAGCCTGCTTCCTCCTCTCTTTCTGCCTCTCTCCCTACTTGTGATCTCTGTCAAATAAATAAATAAAATCTTTAAAAAAAAATACTTCCCTATCTGAAATCACTAGATATGCTGTAAAAGCATAAAACATCATTTTCAGACATAGCCAATCTTAATAAATAATAATAGTGATAAGGGGGAAAACTGAGGGACAGATTAAAGAGGAAGCTGGAAATGGGAGTTGATTTTTTTTTTTTTTGACATATAATGTATTATTTGCTTCAGGGGTACAGGTCTGTGAATCATCAGGCTTACACACTTCACAGCACTCACCATAGCACACACCCTCCCCAATGTCCATAACCCAACCACCCTCTCCCTACCCCCACTTTCTCCTGGCAACCCTTTGTTTTGTGAGATTAAGAGTCTTTATGGTTTGTCTCCCTCCCCATCCCATCTTGTTTCACTTTTTCCTTCCCTACCCCCAAGCCCCCTACTCTGCCTCTCAAATTCCTCATATCAGGGAGATCATATGATAATTGTCTTTCTCTGATTTTTTACTTATTTCGCTCAGCATAATACCCTCTAGTAATGGGAGTTGATTTTGCTGCTGCTGTTGCCCCCCTAGGCCTCTGCAGACATCGGTAATCAAAAAGATTGGGTTTTAAAAAGCCTTGTGGGAAACTGGAGTAAGGGCTTTGTGTCTAAGTTAGGAAGCCTATAGTAATGTGAGACCCTCAAAGGTTCATAATTTCACTAAAGAGAGGGGAGAAGGAAATACGTTTGTCTTGGCGTATAGTCTTTACAGAGGGGAAATTTGCCAAGAATTCTCAACCCCAGTCTCACTCTCACTCAGGTTTGCTATTCCAGTTTGTACTATCTGTGTGGTCTGACAATTTCCAACTTGTGAAAGTTGTTTTAAGTGGTCCCATGCCTCAGGGTTTCTAGCAGAAGCAAATGCAGACCCTCCCTGAAGGGATACACCCTCAGTCCATGCTTCCTAGGAATTCCAAAGAGAGAGCTCTACCATAAGCTCACAGGCCACAATTGCAAAAGACAGAGAAACAAGGAACTATGAATATGAGCGGAAATTATAAACAGCGGAATTAGAAACACAAGACCTTCAGATAATGAGATTATGAGGATAAATATCAAAAGTTGGAAGTTAAAGTTAAAAGAAATACAAAAAAGATGAAAAATATGAGCACAAAACAAAAATGCCATCAAAGGAGAGTAGGTTGTTTTTTAAAAAGAACCACATAGAACTTTTAGAAATAGTGGGTGGGTTACACAGGAATAGGTACAATAACTGTAATACAGGGTAATATCTGAGGAAATTACTGGAGTATAGCACAGAGAGACAGTATGATAAAGAATATAAGAAATTGAAAGACAAAAATGAATTAGGTGGTCTAATATAATCCTCATCAGATTTCCAGAGGAAAATTAGAGTAGGGAGAGAGATAGTATTCAAAGAGATTGCCCTTTGACAGTCCTTTATTAGGAGGAGAATTTCTCATATTTCATGAATGATATGAATCCTTAGGTTTAGGAAGCACAGTGGATCCAAAGCTTGAGAACAAATGAGAAATCCACACTTCACTAAATCACACGGAAACTGTATGCCACTACAGTGGGATATAAAAAAAAATTACAGAGAGCAGAGAGCAAAGGAAGATCCCCTGTAATGCCCTAAAAATTACATAACTGATTTGGTTTCTAATTTCCCCACCCGTTCTCTGCTTCGTTTGCTTTCTTTCAGTGATTTCTTTTGATTTATTGAGTTGTTTTTTGTTTTTATTTTTCATTTAACCACTCCTTTCCCTGCCCAAAGCTTCGTTGTTTGTATATCTGTTCCTGTTGTCTCTTGTTTCTGTTGATTCTTACTCATCTAGTGCTTTTTATGCTTGATTATCTTTGCATACTGATTATATTCTTTGGAGATTTATTTTAAGAATAATGTGAGGGCTAGGATGAAGTTGCCTTCTCTGTTAGTTTGGTTCTGCCACGTTCTTGGGTGGCACGACCATGCTGGGCCCATTTTAATTCAAGTACAGCGTTTGGTGTGTTTTAGGTCATCCAAATGATGCTAACCCATGCTGCAAGTTCATCTTTACTGTGAGTCTAGCTCATTGTTCAGCAGGTCTCTTTAGTATAGAAGTGGCTTTGACTGCTGGATTTCTCCTCTGGGTTCTTGTTGTCTTTTAGATTTTGGTGTATTCATTTCTCACCATTTTGTTAATTCTATGATACTTTTAAGAACATGTTTTTCTGTTTCATTTGGCTTTTAAATTGTCCTCATTAGAATGATATTATTATTACAATGATAATCTGAAATTAGAATTATAACTAGAATTAATCTCATTAGAATGATAATCTGAAAGTACTGGTTCTCACCATTACCAAAAGCAAAAATCATATTATGCTCTTTTCAAAGACTCAAGTTGAGTTGTTCTAAACTGGTAATGGAGGGTAGCTGTCAGAAAATTTGTTCTGTTTAATATTCCAAAAAGGGTGAATTGTTGTCTGTTCCTAAAATGATGTGTCACTAGAATAGGAGTAATAAAAATCCTCAAAAGCTTGTTGAGTGATGTATAATTAGCAACAAGGTACATATTCAGAATAGCTCCTTAGAATGTAATTTGTAAATAAATAAAATAATGGTATTTGTGGGTGACTCAAAGTACATCTCCTTACTCAAGCTATTCCTTCTTCCCCCTCCTTCCTTGTCTTATCTAATCTGTCACAACTCTTGTTAACTTGATCTCCTTAATATCTCTTCAGACTCTGTGCCTTTTCATCCCTCTATCCTTTACCCAAATTCAGATCGTCAACATCCCTCCGCTGGAGTCTTCCTTCCACTATCCTCTGCTCTTTGAAATGTAACCCATTGGGTCCCATTCTCAGGAGAAAGTCCCAGCTCCTGTGTGGTCTACATCCCTCCCATGACCATTCGCTGCCTCGCTGCCCAGATCCTGCCGTCACACTCTCATACTTTCAGCCTCCATCTTCCTTTTCATTTTCCTATGCTACTTCTACAGTTGGTACTTTTATAAGCACTTGGTAATTGTTATTAATCATTAGATGAATGACACAGTATTCTCATATGAGGCAGGTGAATGAGTGAATGATGTGCATGAGGCTAGGGAGATCCAAGTAGTCACAGGCACTCTCGTGTTGCTATTAGAGAGCTGTGTAGGTAGTTAGTTGAGCCATAGTGCATGGCCAGCTTGGTAATATCTGCACTTAATTTACTCATTTTATATCACCTTCTTTAGAGCAAACTTTTCAGGGAAAAGTCAGAACAAACACAACAAAACACCACCTCCCCTCAGTAGTTTGTATTTTATCGGCTCCTGCCCCCTGCCCCACCAGGTAACCTTATGTTAGGATTGTAGAGGCATTTCCACAAATAGCATCCACAAGGTTCAGACTTCATCACATGTCCTTACAATGCAACAGCTGTAGATTACGTACTGTGTTTCTCAATGATAGCCACACACAACAGATACGGGTGTCATCACCCAGTTCTTCAAATGTGAAGGACTCCACTTTTAGTCCTTGGGTCTTTGGTGGTAAAGAAGAATCTTTGTCATCAAAGGACCTCAAATCCATTGTTTTTTATCATATAGAATGAAATGACTCAAGTTTCTTCCTTTCATTTGTTTGGAATGTGTCATGCTGTAAAATCAACTACAGAATACTATAGGGCATCTTGACACAAATACTTTTATCATCATCTAGTTGACAGTGTTTTTTTGTTGTTGTTTGTTTTTTTGGACAATGCTACTTCTTGTTTGTTGACTGTCATGATCACTGAATCTCTCATTGATTGCACCAAAACATTTTTTCTCTATTTTGGTAATCTGACATACTGTTTTATTAGAGTTATTTGGCAAGTCTTGTTACTCCTGCCAAGTAAAGAACAGTTCCAAAATATGCAAACTTAAAAAAAAAAACTTGATTAGAAGTCATTTTAGTAATTTGCATTCTGATCTGCAGATAAGAGATAAAAGTAGAACTGTAGCTCCCCCAGTGGTGAGAAGTTTGTAGTAATCAGTGCCGCACACCCTTTCACTTCTTCCTGCCTGTTTTAAACACCAGTAATGCGTTTGGTCATTCTCAGTGCAGCTTTCTAATCCATCTCCTGCTGTTCTTTGTGGTATCTACCAAACAAATTGTATAAGCAAATAAAGATCACCATTAACAGCTAATCTGGACTAAGTAGTTACTGTGTACCAGGCACTGTACTGTTTAGCATGCATTATTTCATTGCATTCTTGTACAGCTCTGAGTTAGAGACCATTATTATTATTCCCATTTTATAGATGGAGAAACTAGGGCAAGACTAAATAACTGGTAAATGGTAGAGGCTGGATTTGAACTGAGGTTAGCTGCCCAGATTTTTAACTTCTGAGCGATTACCTCCCTAACCAGTGAAGGCCAGGTTAAAACCAAAATGATTCATAGTAAATATGCTTTTGCCTGTGCTGTCATTAGGCTAAAATAAAAAGCCAGTACCTTTGTACTTTTCCAGATTGCAGACCAACTTAGCACAACCTTTTTCATCTCTTTCTAAGAAATTTATAGTTTTATGTCTATTTTTTAAAAAATCTTCTTGAAGACTTCATAAATATGACTTGGGCTTTTATTAACCTCTTTTGCTTTTATCTTTCCGTATCTCCAACAACCTTTATAATTTTTGAGAGAGCAGCTATCTTTGTAGGCTGTCTTATACATTCACAGATGGTATTATTTTATCTGTCCTCATACCATCTGTAGCATCAACCTAGTCTGTTCCAATTGGTGTTATCTTTCATTTATGCAGGAGTGAGTTATTAAAATAAAACTTTATATTTGTATAGCATTTTGGGTAAACGTTAGGGTAAAACATTGATTTATTTTATCACAACAATCCTATGCGAAGAAAATTTAATTTTTTATTTTTTTCACCTCATCTTGATTTACTTTATGTGTAGTCTTTGGAGTTGTGCTGAATTGAATTCAAGAACTACTTATTGAACACATATTGTCATCCCAGAACTGTGGGAATAAAGAAATGATCCCTGTTCTCACTGAGCTTACAGTCCAGCAGAAAAGACAGAGAAGCAAATACAATTATGATTTCCACTATGGAAAGACAGTAGAGGGTTGTGTGGAAAAGGATGATCGAGGATTAAATCTGGTCTTGTGAGTCCAGAAAGCCCTTTTAGAAGAAGGGTACGTAGGAGTTTGCCAAACAGAGTGGAGCTGGTAGGTAGTAGAAAAGAGGAAGAGAGACTTCAAGGCAGAGTAAGCGGCAAATGAGGAGGCCCTGATGTCAGAGAATTTGGAGTGACCAAAACGTGCAACAGGTTCAGTTTAACTGAAAGTTACAGTGAGAGGCAGAGAGTGGCAGCAGCCTGAATTGAGACTTGAGGTGTAAGCAGGGACCAGTTGTCTTCTGGGTCAATGAAGGAATCTGGATTTGCATCTAAGATTATTGGCAAGTTGTTGAAGAGGTGAAAGCAAAGGTATGGTTGGAAAACCACTCAGGCTACTGTGTGGAGACTGGATTGGAAACAGGAACAGACGTGGATGGAGGAAAAGTTAGGAAGCTCTCTTTGTAGTTTGTGTGAGAAACAATTTTTACTTAAACTAGTGTAACGATAGTAGAGATGGAAAGAAATGGATTGATTTAAGAGGCCACCCCACTGAGAATGGAGGAACCAGTGTGTCTGTCTACAGAGCTCGGATGTGTTCTACTGTGTCATGCTGAACCAGATACCTGTTCTACATATTAGAGTATGAGCCAGAGAAAAATGGGTTAGAAATGAAACCAAGTTAGTATGCATGTTGTAAACAGGCATAACCTCACAGAGTAGTTGGAAGGATAATAAAGAGAAAAGCACTCAATAAATTGGGAAGTTCTCAATTTAACAGTCATCTAGGCAGGATTCTGAGGCTTGCCCTTCACATCAGTGGTATGGTATCAACAGAACTTTGTTAGACAAACGTATATTCAGAAGGTCATGTTTCCCTTTGGCCCGAAGTGTCAGTTCATTCTTTGATTTTTTTGCTTGCTTGTTCATTTGTTAATTTAAAAAAAATTTACTGGGTGCTCATTATCTACTAGGTATGTTTACTTATCTCAGTCTTTAATACATTATGGCCATCATACCTACCTTTGGCATTTATAGGTGCTAGATGGGCCACATTCCATTTAGGGCACATTGAGTCAATCAGGTTTCCATTTTAAGTTGACAGCCTCACCGTTTTCTCCCAGGTGGCCTATGCTGCAACTCTGGTCTGCCCTTGTCTCCTGATGTCTTATCTTCTGTACTCTCTGTTACTGCTCCCAGTCTTAGCTCAGGCTCGGTATGCCTCATCCCACTTCAGTCAAACAGGTGATCAGTTCAGCCACCACCACCAAATCTTCTATCAAAGTGGTTGGCTGACTGAATGAATTGGTTTTTGACTGATATGATTAGTCATTTCAGTCAGACTAGAAAACTCAGTTGCCCGTTGGGGACCTATATATTAGCCAAGGTCAAACAAGCAGTTGTAGCAAATAAATCCTCAGTCTCAGTGATTTAAGCACAACAGAAGTTTATTTCTTGCTAATATAAAATCCAGCTGGTAGCAAATATGGGAGTGATGGATTTTCTGCTTCACTAACAGACCCAGGCTAAGACAGTCTTCTGTGTGGCTTCCAAGATCGTTCTGGGCCCAACATTCAGTGAGGAAAGAGCAATGTGAAAGATCACACAGGATGATTTTATGGGCCCGAGCCAGAAGTGGCTTAATTGTTCCTGCTTACATTTTATTGTCTACAACTTTGGTACAGGGCCTTGCCTAATTGCAGAGGGAAAATGGGAAATGTCGTCTGTGTGTTTGCCCAGGGGGAACGGAAAAGCTAACGAGGCAGTTTCTGCTGCACCTAGCTAATGACTTCCCTTGTATGGTACCTGCTCTTTGATTCAAATGATAGGGATTAGGAAGGGCCAGAGGCATGGAGGAGGAGTCCCTTAATGTTTTTCTAAGTAGCTATTGTCACGGTGCTGGGCATAAAAGTGGAAAATGTCTATGTTCCAAGTTGCTAACATATCTTATAATTGTTACTACTCTGTTCTCACAGGGAGATAAATGCTCGACTAGATGCTGTATCTGAAGTGCTCCATTCAGAATCCAGTGTGTTTGGTCAGATAGAAAATCATCTGCGTAAACTGCCTGATATAGAGAGAGGACTCTGTAGCATTTATCACAAAAAAGTAAGTGTGATAGAAATCAGATATAGTAAAACTGATAATGTTCTTCAGCATGAGGACACAAGATGGTAAAGGAAAACATCTCAGAGATTTATCTTATTATTATTTTGTGAAATCTTGTGGATAACCTGAGAGAATTCTTAGAATATTTAATGACACAAATTAAAGTTATTTCAGTTTTTGCATTGTAAAAAATTAAAATTTGCCCATTTCTGTTAACTACAGCAACACATAGAGGTCCTTCTATTATAATGCAGGATATTCTCGTATTTCATCCTCAAAATGTGGACCATCATCAAAATAGGAAATTTCTTAGACTGGCCTTTTTTTTTTTTTTTTTTAATATTTTATTTATTTATTTATTGGACAGACAGAGATCACAAGGAGGCAGAGAGGCAGGCAGAGAGAGGAGGAGGAAGCAGGCTCCCTGCAGAGCAGAGAGCCCGACGCAGGGCTCGATCCCAGGACCCTGAGATCATGACCTGAGCTGAAGGCAGAGGCCCAACCCACCGAGCCATCCAGGCACCCCAGACTGGCCATTTTTTAAAGAAGGATTAATTATTTGAGAGAGAGAGAGAGTGCGGGCCTGCACATGTGCCCCCCAGGGGGTGTGGGATGAGGGGGGAGGGGAGAGAGAATCCAAAGCAGACTCTGTGCTAAACACAGAGCCGGAAATGGGACTTGATCCCATGATCCTAAGGTCACGACCTGAGCTGAAACCAGGAATCCATCACTTAATCAACTGTGCCACCGAGGTACCCCTAAACTAGCCATTTTTAAAAAGAGATGCCTTCTTTCTTTTGACCCCAGGACAGCTTCTTATTTGAGTTATTTAAAGGAAAAATCTGCTTATATATCTGTGGTGGTATCAATATGCAAATGAGTTTGGGTATGGAAGTTAAGTAAAAAGCATTATTTTAATTTTTATCTCTTAAGCTTTGCAGTTTGTCATAACAATAACGAGAGGATTTTCCCATGAGGCTAGCAGGAGATTTTTTCTGCAACGATCTTTCTGCAAAGATACAGAAACTTTGCAAATCAGAAAGGAGTGGCACAATATACTCAAAGTGCATAATGGGAAAAATCCTCAGCCAAGAATACTTTGTCCAGCAAGGCTATCATTCAGAATAGGAGAGATAGTTTCCCAGATGAGCAAAAACTAAAAGGAGTTCATGGCCACTAGGCCAGCATTGTAAGAAATATTAAAGGGAAAGTTGAGTGCAAAGAAGAGACCAAAAATGAAGTATAAAGGTAGGAAATCCAAAAGCAGTAAAAATGAATATTTCTGTAAAAAAATCAGTCAAGGAACTCATACAAAAAGGATATAAATTATAATAATATATACCTAAAACATGGAGAGAAGAGGAGAAAAGAATGGGTTGAAACTTAAACAACCATCAACTTAATAGAGACTGCTACATGCAGAAGAGGTTATATACAAACCTAATGGTAACCATATATCAAAAATCACTGGTAGACTTGTAAAGAATAAAGAGAAAGAAAATCAATAAAACATGAAAGAGAGAAAGACAAGAAAGGATCAGAGAAAGTCTTCAGAAACAACCACAAAACAAGTAATAAAATGGCAATAAATACATATCTGTCGGTAATTATTTTGAATATAAATGGACTAAATAATCAAAGGACATAGGGTGACAGAATGAATAAAAAAAACAAGACCCATCTATACGCTGCCTGCAAGAGACTCATTTTATATCTCAGGACACCAGCAGATTAAAAATGAGGGGATGGAGAAACATCTACCATGTAAATGGATGTCTGAAGAAAGCCAGGGTAGCAATACTTATATTGGACAAACTGGACTTTAAAACAAATACTGTAGCAAGAGACAAAGAAGGGCACTAAATAATAATAAAGGGGACAATCCCACAAGATGTAACAATTCTAAATATGTATGTACCCAACATAACGCCCAAATACATAAATGGTTAATAACCAACATAGAAGAACTAATTGATAATACAATAATAGATAAATGCACAGATCATCTAAACAGAAAATCAAGGAAATAGTGGTTTTGAATGGCACATTGTACCAGATGGACTTAACAGATAAATTCAGAACATTCCGTCCTTAACCAACAGAATACACATTCTTTTCAAGTGCACACAGAACATTCTCCAGAATAGATCACGTATTAGCCCACAAAACAAACCTCAGCAAATCTGAGAAAATCAAAGTCATACCAGGCATCTTTTCTGACCACAGTGCTATGAAACTGGGAGTCAACCACAAGAAAAAATCTGTAAAGACCTCAAATACATGGAGGTAAAACAACATGGTACTAAATGAGGAATGGTGGATCAACCAGGAAATCAAAGGAGAAAGACAAAACTACATGGAAACAAATACAAATGAAAACATGATCGTCCAGGGCTGCTTGGGTGGCTCATTCGGTTAAACATCTGCCTTCAGCTCAGGTCATGACCCCAGGGGCCTGGGATCAAACTCCACATCAGGCTCCCTGTTCAGCAGGAAGCCTGCTTCTTCCTCTCCCACTCCCTCTGCTTGTGTTCCCTCTTGCTGTGTCTCTTTCTGCCAAATAAATAAATAAAATCTCTAATAAAAAAAAAAACCCACACAAAACATGATGGTCCAAAACTTTTAGGACACAGCAAAGGCAGTCATAAAAGGGAAGTTTATAGCAGCACAGGCGCCTATTTCAAGAAACAAGACAAATCTCAAATAAACAAACTAACCTTATACCTAAAGGTCCTAGAAAAAGAACAGCAAGCAAAACCTAAAATCAGGAGAAGGAAGGAAATGTAAGTCTCTTTGTTACTGAATTTGGTCCCACAGTTATTATCTTCGTCTTAGCCCTGCAGACCCAGGAGAAAGGAAAATGATAGAGTCCAGGGATATTATTTATACTTCTTAATTATTTTTTTATTTATTTTTTCTTACAGTGCCAACAGAATGCCTAGGATTTTAAAACAATTTGCTTTTCAGAGGTAGTTATTTGCATGAAGGGCATATATGGAATATATTAAATACTTTTTATTAAAAAGCAAGTTTCAAAAAAGATAATACTCTTTAGTCTATTAGGAAACTTCATTTAGTACCTGTGGCATCCAGAGACTATACCATTGCCTATATGTTACTAAGACAAAGTGAATATCCATATTTTTCTTTCTTTAAGTGACTGAAAGTTTTATTGACCTGACCTGAATTCAATATAAAAGACCAATTTCAAGGAAAATGAGCCACTATTTCTTGGATATAATAGAAAGCTCACTTTCTCAGGATTGTTTAAAAAACATTCATGATAAAAACCTTCAACAAAGTAGGTTTAGAGGGAACATACCTCAACGTAATAAAGGGCATATATGAAAAACTTGCAGCTAATATCATCATTAATGGGGAAAAACTAAGAATAAGATAAGGAATAAGACAAGGATGTCCACTCTCACCGCATTTATTCACCATAGTACTGGACATCCTAGCGACAACAGTCAAACAAGAAATAAAATGCATCCAAAATGGTAAGGAAGAAGTAAAACTTTAACTATTTGCAGATGACATGATACTCCATAGGGAAAACCCAAAAGACTCTACCAAAAAAATTCTAGAACTGATAAATTGAGTCAAGTCCCATGACAGAAAATCAATGTACAGAAATCTGTTGCATTTGTGTATACAAATAATGAGGCAGCAGAAAGAGAAATTAAGAAAACAATCCCATTTACAATTGCACCAAAAATAAATAATATGATACCTAGAAATAAACCTAACCAAAGACGTGAAACACCTATACTCTGAAAACTTTTTATAAAACACTGATGAAATGTCCATCAACTGATGAATTGGTAAAGAAGATGTGATATATACATATACACACACACACACACACAAAATGGAGGGGTGTGTGTCTGTGTGTGTGAGAGACAATGGAATATTAGTCGGCCATAAAAAAGAACAAAATCTTGTCATTTGTTATGTTGTTGATGGTGCCTTAGAGAATATTATGCTAAATGAGTAAAGTCAGAAAAGACAAATACCAGATGATTTCACTCGTGTAGAATTTAAGAAGCAAAACAAATGAGCATAGGGGAAAAAAAAAAAAGAGTGAGCAAACCATGAAAGACTTTTTTTTTTTTTAAGATTTTATTTATTTATGTGACAGAGATCACAAGTAGGCAGAGAGAGAGGAAGAAGCAGGCTCCCTGCCAAGCAGAGAGCCCGAGGCAGGGCTCGATCCCAGGACTCTGGGATCATGACCTGAGCCGAAGGCAGAGGCATTAACCAACTGAGCCACCCAGGCGCCCCAAAAGACTTTTTAAAAATACATATATTTATTTATTTGAGAGAGAGCGAGCACAAGTGGTTTGCAGGGGGAGAGGGAGAGGCAGAATCTCCGCTGAGCATAGAGCTTGACATGGGACTTGATCCCAGGACCCTGAGTTCATGACCTGGGTTGAGGGCAGACACTGAAGTGAATGAGCCATGCAGGTGCACCAGGGAGACTCTTAATTATAGAGAACAAACTGGTGTTTATGAAAGAGGAGGTGGGTGGGGGGAATTAGTGAAATAGGTGATGGAGATGAAGGAATACACTTGTGATGAGTACTGGGTATTGTGTAAAGGTGTTGAGTCACTGAATTGTATACCCAAAGTTGGTAGTACATTGTATGTTTACAAGCTGGGGTTTAACTGAAAACTTAAAAAAAAAAAAAGATGAGAGATATATTGGAATATTACAAAATGGAGTATTACTGAGCCATGAAAAGAAAGAGATCTTGACATTTTTGGCAACATGAATAGGCCTAGAAGGTATAATGCTAGGTGGAAAAAATCAGAGAAAGACAGATACCATATGATTTCACTTATACATGGAATACAAAAAACAAATATGAGCAAATCAATAAGGAAAGTGTGGTGTATATACAGTATTATTCAGCTATAAAAATAAAAAAGTATGAGATCTTGCCATTTGCAAGACATCAGTGGACCCAAAGTGTATTATGCAATTGCAGGGTCATAGGGTAGTGCACTACTGGGTTTTTACCCCAAAGATACAGATGTGGTGAAAAGAAGGGCCATCTGTATGCCAATGTTCATAGCAGCAGTGGCCACAGTCACCAAACTGTGGAAAGAGCCAAGATTCCCTTCAACGGACAAATGGATAAAGAAGATACCGTCCATATATACAATGGAATATTATGCCTCCATCAGAAAGGATGAATACCCAATTTTTGTAGCAACATGGATGGGACTGGAGGAGAGTATGCTGAGTGAAATAAGTTAAGCAGAAAGAGTTAATTATCATATGGTTTCACTTACTTGGAGTATAAGGAGTAACATGGAGGACATTAGGAGAAGGAAAGGAAAAGTGAATTGGGGGAAATTGGAGGGGGAGATGAACCATGAGAGATTGTAGACCCTGAGAAACAAACTGAGGGTTTTGAAGGGGAGTGTGGTGAGGGGTATTAAGGAGGGCATATATTGCATGGAGCACTGGGTGTGGTGCATGAACAATGAATCTTGGAACACTAAAAAAATAAAATAAAATAAATTTTTAAAAGTTTATTATACTATGTGAAATAAGTCAGACTGAGAAAAGTAAAGCAAATGAACAAACAAAAAAGCAGAATCAGACATGCGAATAGAGAACAAACTGATGGTTGCCAGAAGGAAGAAGGTGAGGGGATGGACAAAATGGATAAAAGGAAGTGGGAGGTGCATGCTTCCTGTTATGGAATGTATAAGTCATGGGAATAAAATGTACTGTATAGGGAATACAGTAACTAATACTGTAATGACATCGTGACAGATGGTTGCTGCCCTTATGGTGAGTGAGTGTGATGTATAGAGTTGTCAAATTGCTATGTTATACACCTGAAACTAATGAACAATGTGTGTCAACTCAAATAAAAATAAAAATTAAAAAATAAAACTTCCAACAACAACAACAAAAACACAGATGACAGTAATTGAAGACAACACCAAGAAATGGAAAGACAGTCTATCCTTCCGGATTTGGAAGAACAAATATTGTTCAAATGTCTGTACTACCCTGAGCAATCTACAGATTTAATGGAATCCCATCAAAGTACCAACAGCTTTTTATTCACAGAACTAGAACAAATAACCCTAAAATCTGTGTGGAACCTCAGAAGACCTGAAGTAGCTAAAGCAATCTTAAAAAAAAGAAGAGCAAAGCTGGAGGCATCACAATTCTGAATTTTAAGTTTTATTACAAAGCTGTAGAATCAAACTAGTATGGTACTGGCATAAAAATAGATGCATAGATCAATGGAACAGAAGAGAAAATACCGAAACAAACCCACAATTAAATGGTCACTGAACTTTCAACAAACCAGGAAAGAATATCCAATGGGAAAAAGACAATCTTGGAGTGCCTGGGTGGCGCAGTTGGATAAGTGTCCAAGTCTTGGTTACGCCTCAGGTCATGAACTCATGGGTCCTGAGATCAAGCCCTGGTTGTCAGGCTCTTCACTCAGTGGGGAGTCTGCTTAAGATTCTGTCCTTCTCCCTCTGCCCCTTCCCCCACTTGCACTCACTCACTCTTAGAAATAAATACAAAAATCTTAAAAAAAAAAAAAAAAGAAATTGGACCACTTTCTTACAGCGTACACAGAAATAAGTTCAAAATTGATTAAAGACCTAAATATGAGACCTGAAGCCATAAAAATCCTAGGAGAGTACACAGGCAATAACTTTTTTTGACATCAGCTGTAGCAACGTCTTTCTAGATAATGTTTCCTGAGGCAAGGGAAATAAAAGCAAAAATAAATGATTGGGACTACATCAAATTAAAAGGTTCTGCACAGGGACGCCTGGGTGGCTCAGTTGGTTAAGCAGCTGCCTTCGGCTCAGGTCATGATCCCAGCGTCCTGGGATCGAGTCCCACATTGGGCTCCTTGCTCGGCAGGGAGCCTGCTTCCTCTGCCTCTGCCTGCCACTCTGTCTGCCTGTGCTCGCTCACTCTCTCTCCCTCTCTCTGACAAATAAATAAATAAAATCTTTAAAAAAAAAAAAAAAAGCTTCTGCACAGTGAAGGAAACAGTCAACAAAACTAAAAGGCAACCATTGGAATTGGAGAAGATAAATGACATATCCGATAAAGGGTTAGTATTGAAAATATGTAAAGAATTATATAGCTCAACACCCAAAACCCAAATAATGCAGTTAAAAAATGGGCAGAAGACATGAACAGACATTTTGCCAAAGAAGACATCCAGATGGCCAACAGACACATGAAAAGATGCTCATTATCACTTATCAGGGACATGCAAATCAAAACTACAGTAAATATTACCTCACACCTGTGAGAATGGATAAAATCAATGATATGAGAAACAACAGGTGTCAGCAAGGATGTGGAGAAAAAGGAACCCTCTTGCACTTTTGAAACAAATGCAAAGTGATACGATCATTGCAAAAGACAGTTTGGGGATCCCTCAGAAAGTTAAAAGCACCCTATGATCCAGCAGTTGTACACTGGGTATTTACCCAAAGAATACAAGAATGCTAATTCAAAGGGAGACATAGACCCTTTTGTCTGGTCTGTTACAGCATTATTTACAATAGCCAAATTATGGAAATAGCCCAGGTGTCCATCAACTGATGAATGGATAAGGAAAGGTAGTGTATGTATATACATACATATGTATACACACACACACAGTGGAATTCAGCCATAAAAAATAATGAAATCTTATCATTTGCTATGACATGGATGAAGCAAAAGATTATAATACTAAGCAAAATAAGTGAGGAAGACAAATACCATATGATTTCATTCATGTGGAATTTAAGAAACAAACAAATAAGCAAAGGGAAAAAATAAGAGAGACACAGATCAAGAAACAGACTCCTGACTATACAGAACAAACTGATGGTTACCAGAAGAAAGTGGGTAGGGGGAAGGGTGAAATGGATGTTGGGATTCAGGAGTGCACTTGTCGTGATGAACACTGGGTGATATATGGAATTGTTAAACCTCAATATTGTACACCTGAAACTAATGTAACACTTTCTGTTAAGTGGCATTACTGGCATTTTACTGGCATTAAAATAAAAACTTAATCAAAAGTAAATAAGTTAGTGCCAATTAAATGGAAAAAATCCAAGAGATTTTTCACACATAAATAATTTATCTTCAAAATATGCTTAGAATTAACCAAAATCAATTAAATATATTTGTATTGTTGATAAACTTTCTATAGTGTTTTACCTGTTGTGGGAGTCATTCACATACGTTAGGCACTTTGTCCCTTGTAAAAACTTTATGAAATTGAGGAGATACTGTGTTTCTCATCTTCTTACTGAAGGAAGGCTGTATCTCTCTATATAATGCTACCCACCTTGCATTACCGTGGATAAAATGATGATGCTGAGAAGAGAGTTAGTAGCCTGTTAGTCAGGGACAGAATTAGTATTTATACTAGGGTCCTTGACTGGGTTTTTAGTGGGTACACTTTGGACATGACCATTTTTGATGTAGTAGTTTTGACTACCATTGTATTTTTTTCCTGGTTATCCTGACATGAGCCATCTTTATTTTCTGCCCAAATGTAAATCCTTGCCAATGTCATAATTTTATTATAGAACAATTTTTATGTGCCCACATTTTAGTTGTGACCAATTTTTCATTAGTCTTTACCTTTTTTAGTTCTTTCCCCCACAAAGTTTTACTGGAACGATAAGTACTGCTTCTGAGAATACTTGCAGTGCCCAGGAAGACTTATGTAACTGCTCCATATGCTTCAGCTAAATTTGAAAACAAAGAATAAGCCAGAACTGGGAAACACTAATCCCTCGGGAAGAATGCATGAGTTGGTTACGGGGTCAGTGGAGTCTTCTGTACTGCAAGTTGGTGCCCTTGTGGTGTTGCTTTGCTGGCGGAAACAGAGCTTGTGCTGATACTGTACTGCCCCGTTACCTGCGGTACCAGGTACCCACCATCAGCAGCAATCTAGAAGCAGCTAGTCATCTTCTGATATATGTCAGAAGGTCAGTAATAGCCTAACTCTCTGTCACAGTGCTGGCAACATTTGCCTCACTTCATCTCATCACTAGGCATTTTATAATCGCACATCATCATATGAAGGGTGAATACAATATAATGTATTTTGACAGGGAGAGAAAGAGTCCACCTTCATATAACTTTTATTACAGTATATCATTATAATTGTTCTCCTTGATTATTTGTTATTGTGCACCTCTTACTGTGCCTAGTTTATCAGTTAAACTCTGTCATAGGTGTATGTGTATATGAAAAAACAGCGCCTGTGGGGTTAGGTACTATCTGTGGTTTCAGATGCCCATTAGGGGTCTTGGAACATATCCCCCGTAGATAAGGGGGGACTCATGTAGCTGAAAGTTTTATGGTTGACACTTCTGAGGTTACAAAGTGGATGTCAAACCATTTGGTAGGGGGTATCATTGGTCCAGGGCCTTACGATCGGTGCTTATTACCCTTCATCAAGGAATAGGTCTCCAAGCAGTCTTCACTGCTTGAAAGGTTTCACTGACAGTTATTAAAGATTTTTGTTTTTCTCAAGAAAAAAGTAGGGACAAAGCTGAGAAAATTATTAATTGCTTAAAGAACTGAGTCAAAGTACTCGTGGCGTCAGGACAGAAGCATCTTTCCACGGCGCTATGACTTCTATCGGGCTTCGCTTCTTCTCTTTAAAATTTGCTTTGATGTTTTCAATCCATAGGGTTGTGTATTTACAAAAGTTTAAAAACTCTGGTACCCAAAGTCAGAATCTAATTCTTTTTTTAAATTGAGATATACTTGACATAGAGCGTTGTATGTATGTATGTCTGTATTGTGATATACCACGTAATCAATGGTTTGATCTATGTATATTGAGAAATAATCCCAATAGGTCTAATTAACATTCATCACTACATATAGTTTATAAAGGCTTCCTTTTCTTATGATGAGAACTTTTCAGATCTGCTCTCTTAGCAGTATCCAGACAATGGTGCAGTTTTATTAACTATAGTTACCATGCTATACATTAAATCTCTGGGACTTATTTATTTTATAATTGGAAGTTTGTACCTGTTGATCATCTTCAACCGTTTCATCCACTTGCCCTCCTTGGCCCATCTCTGGCAACCACACATCTATTCTTTGCATCTATGGGTTTGTCTTTTTTTTTTTTTTTTACTTTTTTTTTCCAATTTTACATACAATTAAAATTATATGGTATAGAATCGAATTCATTTTTAAAAGTATCTAAGAATGACTTTTGTTTTAGAGTTTCAAATTATACTTTAGTGAAGGAACTTATGACTCACTTAGAAGTTTTTCCTTATTGCTGCTTTAATGTTTATACAAGTGTGTCTGAAGATTGATTTGAAAAGTGAGGATTAGAAATGACTTGGTAACAGACCAACTTGAGGAAGTCTAAATGCTTTCAACCAAATTTTTATAGATTAGTTAGTTGGCTCTTGAAACACACCATCAAACACATGTCTGTTCTTTATCATTAATTTACTCTAAATAAGCTTCTGCTGTATGCACCAAATGGTGAGTGATATCCTGGGTACAGACTGTGCCAATTATGTAAAATTCATAAAATGGTTAGGAACAGTGTTTGGATGTTGTGGAAGTGGTAAGCCTAGGCCATATGGCTGTGTGGAAAGTGCCGTGGAATAGTCACAAATAGGTATTCTCGTGTCAATAATAATAGAAGATACCAAGAAGCCCAACTCTGAAACAAAACAAACATTTCCTTATTAGTAAAAGTATTTTACTAATATATGTGTATACATAGATATATACATACATATTTATATATATAAAATTAGTATCTTATAGTAAAACTTCAAATCCAAGTCTTAGAGAGAACAGTGTTAGTCTTAGAAATCCATATTAACTTTGCTCAAGAACTATTTTGTAAGAAAATGATACATAACTGCTAAGATGGGTGAGTACATTTAAAGGATTATAGCACTTAGTAAATGTTAGAGGAGACTGTTTCCAGAATTTTGTAGGCGAGAATAATTTCTTGGCCAGACTGGTATAAGCCTAGAGCCACCTTTTCAGTATGGAACTCAGGCAGGTATCCTGTTCTTATTTCATGGTTGCATTATTCTCTGAAGATATTGTTTTTTTTTAAGGTTATATATTTATTTTTAATGTTTTTATTTAAATTCAATTAATTAACATATAATGTATTATTTTTAGTTTCAGAAGTAGAGTTCAGTGATTCATCAGTTTACACAATACCCAGTGTTCATTACATCACTTGCCCTCCTTAATGTCCATCACCCATTTATCCCATCGCCTCACTCCCCTCCCCTCCAGCAACCCTAAGTTTGTTTCCTATGATTAAGAATCTCTTATGGTATGTCTCCCTCTTTGATTTTTGTCTTTTTTTATTTTTCCCTCCCTTCCCTTGTAGTCCTATTTTATTTCTTAAATTCCACATAAGAGTGAGATTATATAATTGTCTTTTCTGTGATTGACTTATTTTACTTAGCATAATACCCTCTAGTTCAATCCACATCCTTGCAAGTGACAAGATATCATTTCTTTGATGGCTGGATAGTATTCCATTGTATATGTTTACCACATCTTCTTTATCCATTCATCTCTTGATGGGCATCTGGACTCCTTGCATAGTTTGGCCATTGTGAACATTGCTGCTATAAACATTGAGGTGCAGGTGCCCTGTCAGTTCACTGCATTTGTATCATTGGGGTAAAGACCGAGTAGTGCAATTGCTGGATATAGGGTAGCCCTATTTTCAACTTTTTTGAGGAACCTTCATACTGTTTTTCCAGAGTGGCTTCATGAGCTTGCATTCCCACCAACAGTAATACTGAGTTTTTTTTAAAGACCTTTTCTTCTATGTATATAGGCTGTATTCCCTCTAGTATTTGTTGATTGATTGTTTTTTTAATTTCATGGTAGAGTTTTTTATCTGATGTCTGATCATTTTTAAAGAGTGGAAAGCTGAAATGCTGATAAGAAGGTCTCTAGATGAATATGGCTTGCAAAATATGAGGTGAATTGTACAGTGTACTAGCTGATACATTTTAGGGGTGAATTCCTGCTTTAGTATATTCAGAATTTTCCTCTTGGGCCTGTGAGATTCCCCAGGGACTCTTCTAGCCTCCTGAATGGCTAACAATGTTCTGGGAGCTAGATGGAGGCAACTGGGAGTCTCTGTTTTCTCTTATTTTAATCCCTTGCTTTTGGTGGTATTCTCATCTTTCAGTGTGCCTGAAGCTAGTTCAGGTACTCTATGTTTTTCCTTCTCCAGAGAATAAAATTAGTCTTTTGTTGGATAGGAAAGTAGTGGCTGCTCAGTGGCATGAATAGAATATTGAGGGATAATTGCTTCTTAATTCATTTTTAACCAATCTGTTCTATCCACCCACCCACCCCCAGCTTCTATTTCCAAAGATAATTTGTGCCACTAGTTTCTGAGTCTTTTAGGATTCTTGGTGTAACTCAGGTTGGGTCCTAGTTTTCCTCACAGCCAGCTTAGAATGCTAGTACTTTGAATCTTCTAAGTCAGTTACCCCTCATCCATTTACTTTATAGTTTCCAAGATGTTGTTACTATTGTCTTGTCTTCTAGTTGTTCTTGAGGTTTTACGCCTTTTTAAACAATCTTGGACTGTAGTTTCAAGATAGTGTGAAATTAGATGTACATGTTCAGCTTATTCTCTTTATCAGAAGTTCCAAAAGTAAAAATTATTTGTGTTCATGTTTAAAAATTGCAAACCTGTGTATAAAGGTATGAAATAAAGAATAAAACATTTTCCTCTACTTTTCCCCAGAATACACACCACCCAGAGGTAACTAAAATTAACATGTGTGCCCTCCCAGATATTTTGATTTATATTTTTATTTATGTAGAATAATGCATTTAATATGAAGAAACAAAAATGAAATTTTACTGTATAAATACACATATGGTATATAGTATAAACATATGCTATGTGTATTTAATGTATGTTGAAATTATGAAGTTCTGTGTGATCTGTACATCAATATATATACAGATGTCTTAATTTTTAGCTGTTTAATACTATCACATTGTATGAGCTTTTCCTAATAAGAGCCCCATTGTTAAGATACTTGTTTCCTATTCATCTTTTTAATATTATTACCAATATTTAATTTTATTTAATAATTTAATATTATTACCAATAGTGCTACTATAAACATTCAGATAACATACTTTTTTACTACTTGTTATAGCTTTTGTTTAATTTTTAAGAGTGGAATTATTTAGTCAAAAAGCCATATGCACTTTACTCTTCAAATAGGTTATGCCTCTACTAATTGTATAAAAAAGTGTTGTTTTTAATACCCTGTGTGACTTAGCTATTACCAGGTTTTTAAATCTTTGGCATTCTGTTAAATGACAAATGCTACCTTGTCATTTTAATTTGCTTGTTCTAACTATGTGGGAGGTTAATTGTGCTTATTGGACATTCTTTTTTTTTTTTTAATGAGCTGCATATTCAGTTCACTTAGCCATTATTCTTTGGGTTATTTATCTTTTTCCAGGTCAATTTGTAAGAAGAGCTCATTATATGGGAAGAGTTTTGCCATTTATTCCTCACGTCTTGCAGCTATTTCCCCAGAATTGTCCTTTATAATTTTGACATTGTTTACTGCATTTTTCCTATATGGTCAATGTATTTTAAAATAAAAAATTATTGAATAAGTATTGGCTTTACTCTCCCCAGCCCAAATTATTTTCTTTAGAGTTTTAAAATGTTATGAAGTATTCAAACTATTGGTTTAACTTTAGTAGGTATCAACAGTACTTTATTTCAACTAACTAGTTTATAGAATAAATTAATATTTTCTTTAATTCTGATTTTAACTTTAAAAAGACCATTAACTAAAAAAATAAACACCACTAATTAAAAGACTGCTAATTAAACTTCATGTTCAAATATCTTGTTATTTAGCAAAAAAACTTATTTTTTCAGTGTTCTACGCAAGAGTTCTTCTTGATTGTCAAAACCCTGTATCATCTGCAGTCAGAATTTCAAGCATTAATACCTGCTGTTAATTCCCACGTTCGGTCAGACTTGCTGCAGACATCTATTTTAGAAATTCCTGAACTCCTTAGTCCAGTGGAGCGTTACTTAAGGATCCTTAATGAACAAGCTGCCAAGTAAGTTGTAGACTCTTAGATTACTGTCACTGCTGGAAAGGAAGAATTAACAGATTTGCCATTTGTTATGTGGATTCATAAGCTTCCCTCATGGTACTGGTAGAAGTTGCACTTGAAATTAGAAATATGATGGGATGCTAAAGGCTGTCCATGATAGCTGGAAGTAACCCTCCGCCATCCAAAACGTAGGCAGTTCATTATCTAGGACCTATACAATACAATACCTAGGACAGATACAATACCAGATGAAAAGATAAAGCCCAGGCAGAGCAAGTAGTAGCAGTTTATTAATTCAAAAGTGGGAGTCAGATGGCATCTTACCCTTATTTCCTAGATGTCCAGTGGTAGTCTGCCTTATATTTAGAAACCTTAGAAGCAAAGTTACCTTTACAAGGTAGTCATTTTACAGTTCATTCCACAAAGAGCTCTATATTAAAAGGGAAAAAAAAGATAGTATTGACATTCATATTTATTTTCTTCATAGGTGAACAACAGATATTTAATTTTATCTCTCATTTTCACCATGGGAATCGTGAACTTGCAAAATGAAAATGATGTTAGGATAATTTTGTCTATCTTCAAAGAAATTAAGAAACCGACCCATAAATATTTAGTGACAGAGCTGGAATTAGAGCCTTGTTTCCCTGATTCCCAACCCTTTGGTCTTTTCTCATGCTGGGAAAAATAACTGATAACTGGTATAGGTAGCATGCTTCAGTATATGTTTCTGCATTTTTTTCATTTTTTAGGACTGGAAATAAAACTGAATTATTCAAAGACCTTACTGAGTTCCCTTTAATAAAAAAGAGGAAAGATGAAATTCAAGAAGTTACTGACAAGATCCAAGTACATTTGCAAGAAATACGAAAAATACTAAAAAATCATTCTATACAATATGTGACAGTGTCAGGACAAGAGGTAATGTCAAACATACTTTTATTTTGTATCCATTTATCTCAAATAGAAAAGCTATTTTAAAATGTAAACAAAAATCCAAGAAGAGGATGAAAGTTTGTTTTCAGATTTTCTCTTTTATTCCTTGGAAATATGATGTACTACTTTGTGTGGGTAAGAATGATTTTAATAACAGTATTTTATTTGTTTACTTTCTTGGTAAAATCATGCAACTTGGTGTTACATGTGCTTTAGTATTATTTGTTGAAATTGTATTATAGAAAACATGACTCTTGTAAATAATTACTTATAGGATTCATTTCACCTAAATCCAGTAGAGAGAAGTTAGTCTTTGATCTCTGGCCTGCAGAGAATGAAATGATATGGAGTGAACCACCTGTGTAGGTTGGATCACACAGTGACTGAAACTCAGGGTTTCCTTCCAAAGTTGGTAGTATAGCTGATAGAGAACAAATGGCAAGAAAAAAAAAAAAACCCCAAAAATCGAACTATAATGAAGACCTACAATTAGTGAGTCTTCCATAAGATAAGTGCTGTTCAGAACGTGTTTTTTGGTATGCATACTTCAGTGTAAAGTTTGATATTATTAATATCTGAGTGAGAATCAGGAAGAAGTATGCTTTTTGAATGTGGTTGTATCCTTTGGTCTTATTCTGAGTCTTAAGGCATACTTAAGACATAAGATACTTGTGTATCTTATGTTTAATAAAATATAGAGATCCTAACTGAGGGAATTTGAGAAATTCTACTTCATTAAAATCGCAAATTGGGAAATTTGTGAATAATTTCCCTTGGGTGGATGAACTTTCTATTCGGGATTTATTTTTGTCATGGGGAAGAGCTTAATTTCAAATAACATCTTAAAACATTTGCATTACTTTATATATTTAGTCAAAAGACTGCTGATTTGTGTAATTATTTGAAATAAGAAACCCTATAGCAGAATATAATCTTTATTAAAATATTAATCTTATGCCATTTCATAGACCATAGTATTAAGACCATAGTATTAAGACTGACTTAATAAGATTGTCAGTCTGTCTTTTGGACTCACATCTTTTGGACTCAGGCAGACATTTCACAGTGTATTCCACATAGAAGTCTATATAACAGGAAAATGATTTGACAGTATTTTTTTTTAATTTGAATTTTTAAAAATTTTTTTAAAATTTTTATTTTTTATAAACATATTTTTATCCCCAGGGGTACATGTCTGTGAATCGCCAGGTTTACACACTTCACAGCACTAACCATAGCACATAACCTCCCCAATGTCCATTACCCCACCCACCTTTCCCAACCCCCTCCCCCCAGCAGCCCTCAGTTTGTTTTGTGAGATTAAGAGTCACTTATGGTTTGTCTCCCTCCCAATCCCATCTTGTTTCTTTTCTTCTTTTTCTGCCCCCCTAGTCCCCCATGTTGCATCTCCACTTCCTCATATCAGGGATATCCTATGATAGTTGTCTTTCTCTGATTGACTTATTTCACTAAGCATGATACCCTCTAGTTCCATCCA